>NDGN011521242.1:0-26145 GCA_002564285.1 Tympanoctomys barrerae | reverse complement strand
TCACGCACCTACAATATTTCAATGGCAATGGAATACCCATCTCTGACAAAACTAAACAAAAAAGAGGGATTTAAATTTAGGTCCATTTTGTAGTGATATATATATATATATATATATATATATATATAAAATAGTTAAGATCTACCAGTTTTTTTAAGTGGAAGTTAATGCTTAAAATTTTCATTTTGACTAATTGTATGATAATATCCACAATCTGAGCAACTACAGTGAGGACAGCAATGTGCAATATAACCACAGTTGAATACCTTTGATATTTTTCTTTTAAATATGTAACATTGCTAATATCTTATTATCTATTATTTTTATAACCCTTTCAAAATAAATTTAAAAATAAAAAGGGCAAGGAAAAAATAAGATTATTGAAAGTAAGAGTTAATGTTTGATAGTTTGATCAATCTTACATACCTATATCTGGTAATCTGAGGAATAAATTTGATGATAACAATATGTAACATAAAAACAATTGTTGCTCTTCTATTCTTGCTTTGAAATTCTGCACCATTTGTATTATTTTATGTTGCTTTTTTCTGTTTTTCTTCTCATTATGTGTTTTTTTTGTTTTCCCTCTTTAAAATGAAATCTAAAATAAATAAATTGGAAAGTAAGACAGCTAACTATTCACATAATATCATTTTATGTGTATTTGTACTGTCTATCAAGTTTCATGAAATAGCGGATCCTTTCTCTTTAAAATCACTGGATACATTTCATGAGATAAATTTTTTAAAAGCATACTTTATTTGCTGCCAATAAATGCTAATTTTTTGTTGTTTTAGGACAGGGTCTACAGGATGTACAGGGTCTGACTACGCAGATTGGACTCGTAATACATCTCCTCTGTTCAGCCTCCCAAGAGCTGGGATTACAGGAGCGCGCCACCAAGCGCAGTCTCAATTGCCATCTCAGTCCACCCTGGGGGTGGGGCCAGCACAGCACACCAGGGATTGAACCGCGGCTGCTGCTCCTTGCCTAAGCGAGTGCTTCAATCCACTGAGCTATTTGCTTAAATTTTAATGAATCCTGTGATGAGGACTACTATGAACTGAGTTGTATCCCAGAACTTTACCTCCTAACCCATACTACATCAGAATTTCATTGCATTTGGAGACAAAGACTTTAAAGAGGTGATTAAATTGAATCAGGCCATTATGTTGTACTCTAAAAATGGGGTCCTTAGAAGATTAGAACACAGGCAACTAATGAAAGCAACAACATGAAAAGACATCCGGAACCCAAGGCAAAAGAGCTTAGAAGCTAGCTCCAGTGACACACTGATCTCTGCTCCTCTAGCCTCCAGAAGCAGGAAGAAATGAAACTGTGTATTCACCACCCAGTGGATGTTATTTTATTGCAGTGACTCTACCACACCAGAATGACTACTAATTTTCTTAAGTCATGGCAATAGGCACTTTCTAAATACAAATGCTGGAATTATGCACAAAGATCACTTTATCATAAATATCTCCTGTAACAGAAAGCATCAAAAAAAGAGTTTCTTATAAAATGAAGTATGCTTTATATAATTGCATAAATGTGTTCTTCATAAATCTGACCTTTTTCGCACTTTTAGAGTCATACCTGAAACTCCTAGCAACAGGAGTTGTATATTCAGGACCTGCAGGAAGAAAGATTAGACAAACCCAAGGCTGGATATGGAAATAAGAAAAAGACTGGCTGCAGGATTTGCTTCCTGGAGCTATGATGAATTTTCTTAGGCAGGGAAGATCAAAACAAACTGCTTGTGTTAGAGTCACCTTGGCTTCTTAGCCTTGGTACTAAATTTCTTGTAAAATTTCTAGCTAATATAACAGTTTGTTCTTGTCGCTTGCTTACACATCCACCTTCATTCACTGGTACAAAAGTTCCTCGGGAGCAAAGACCGTGTGTCTAGCACAATGAAGGTACATGTGTTTGAAATGTGATGAATAAGGAAATAAAGGACTATAGAAATGAATGACAGAAAATAAATCAAAGAGTCAGGACACCTGAGAAAATACCAAACAGCAGACAATCGGCAAAGCAGGCAGATAAATTGTCTAACAGAAGCTATTAGTATAACACAGTCAGTGGACAACACACATTATTCAACCCCTGGAGGCATTATTCAATCTCACTGTAATTTGGTCCAAAGAAATTAGACATAGTTGCATTCAACCTTTTTATATGGTTATAACCGATCTAACAATCAGACTGAGTTCATGTTGATCAATAAGCTTCAGTCTCTTTTTTCAAAGGAAAGAAAATTGATCTTCGATTACCTAAGATGAGAAGACTTATATTTCAAAAATGATGGAGGAAGAGAACATAGTTAACTCCATGAGAATGACCATAGGCCATGTTTTGTCCCTAGACATAATATTGATAGGTTTTCAATACATATTTATCAATCAAATTAACTAATATTTACCACTTTCAAAATATACTTAGGAGTTCACATATATAATGTTTGAAATTGAAGTTGTGCTATCAAATAAATTTCAATAATTAACTGACCCAGAAATACCAAATGTAAATAAGTGGCATTTAATGAACCCAGGCCCTTGGGATCATCTTCTCTGGATCACGCAGAGTGGGTCAGTCAACCTCACATCCCTCCACTCAGTACTTGGTCCGCAGCCAGGAAAAAAGCACTGGAATCAAAGCACTTAATCAAAATGTGTTCCCTCTCTCCATGCCTGTTATTTTAATGTGAGTTGAGCATTCATCATTTTAATTACATATTCATATCACCTTAGCCATCTATGTGGCAATCAAATAATTCAAAAGGTTGACTACTTGCTTTTTTGAACCAAGAGAAAAATGTATAGGAGGAAAGGAGTAAGATGGAGGTGGAGTTGCTAAAAGACAGACAAAGGGAATTGAGATTAATTAACTCCAACCACTGGACAGAATTTTAATATCTCTCATATTATGCAGTTCTCAAAACAACCTGCTGCGGAAGGAAGGTAGAAGTATTTCATTGTAAGATGGGACATGCAAATCTTAATGGTGCACAAATCAATGGAATGAACAACCATCCTTGATTGAGTTCATGATTCTATTAGTTGGTAATGGAGACTAGGTTCAATATTTTTGGTGTCTCCTGCAAACATTTCCTGAACTTGCATGTCTGCTAGTGGCTGGCTTCTCCTGGGAGATGGTCATCAGTCCTTCATGTGGTCTCTTGTGTATGCACAACAAGAGGTCTGAGCCTGGAAGGAGCACACAGCCTTGCATTTGTTGCTCGCCTCAATCATTTGGTCAAAGCAATTTTATGACAAAGCTGCAGTCGGGGGTGAGGAGAAAGAATCCCCAATGGGATGAGTCACAAAGTTGCGTAGAGTGAGAATAAGAAATTGAAAACATTCATTAATCAAATTCTCACCAATATAAAGTTATTTTTGACTACCACTCAAATAATAAAGATAGATTTTGAACAGGAGTTGTCTTATATATTCCCTCTCTCTCTCTCCTCGCTCCCTCCCTCCCTTCCTTCCCCCCCCCACATACACAGACAATATTTTTCCCTTAAAGTATAATTGATTATATGGATAAAATACCAGATTCTACTTAAACTGATGTACAGCAACTCTATATATTTCCTCCTTCGTTTGGAATCTGAATTCCTACTGAAAAGTTATTTTTAAATAAACAATTCTTCACCTAAGGAATGATTCTCCTTTGCTAAACTGCTTTGCTAAATTAGTCTTAAGTTATATTTCACATGCATCAGTTTGAGCAACTGCCTTTGAATTATTATATATGAAAATCATAACATGAATAACTATTCAACAACAAATACTAAAATATTGGATTCAAGCAGAGAAGAATGATTGTCATTGCATAAAACCAATAAAGCCTGTTTGTGGAGCTAATGTTAGAAAATAGCCCTCAAGCTATCATGCTGCTTCATTTGCTACTGCTACCTTAGCATATAAAGAAGATATTAGAATGTACACACATTGTGCTTTCCATGATAGTTTATATGTCTTCTTCTTTCAACAGGTATTGTTCAGATTTATCCAAATATTTTCAGACTCCTCAGGTGATTTCCTTCGAAGTATGTTATTCCAGTTTGAATCATACTCCCTTAAGAGTCTAGTTGCTTCATGTCATGGTCTTCTTAAAAACAGTAGCTGCCTATCTAAGCAAAATAAATTTGGCTCCCAAAATAAAAATTAAAGAATCAAAGAAATTAAACATTTTTATTAATTTTATTGAGAAAGAAGTAGCAATGAGACAGTTTCAAAACAGGCTAGTAGGACAGTTACAATAATTAATACATTGCATATTGTTCTTTGTAGTAGTTATTCATATACAAGATGCAGACATGATATCTTTTCTAAACACTATTAGTGCAAACATTTCTTCTCATTGAACTAAGAGGAAGGAGCTGCATATCTATCCTAACTATTTTATATATACATATATATTTTTTCACTACAAAATGGTCCTTCATTCATATCCCCCTTTTTGTTTACTTTCATCAGAGATAGGTATTCCATTGCCATTCATATACTGTAGGTGCATGAATTCAGCAAAATAATCCAATATAGCCCAGTCATTTATAATTTAAATGAAAATAAAGAAACAAGTTTTGATAACCCATCAATATCCTCAGACCCTGATGCAAAAGTAAAGGTAAGTATAATCCTAATTGCTATGTGTTATAAAGATATTATAAAACAAAAGCTTCACACTTCAGCTTTAATATCCACATACCATGCATTATCATAACAACTATAGTTTCCTCACATCACTGTAAGTTTCTGCATAAGTCCGTTCTAGTGGATAATAAAATGTTCTGTTACACTTTTCAGTACAATCACTGTATTCTTGAGCTCTACAATTTCTATTTGGTTCTTTTTAATTTCCTATCTCTTCACTGAATTCCTAATTGAGTTGCTTATTACTTTCCTAACTTAATTAAGTTGATTGCATATGTTCTCTTGTAGCTTATTGACATTCTTTAAATACTTATTTTTAATTATTTGGGAGTTATTTGTTGAGCTCTAATTTTTTTCATCACATTAGAAATTTACTGTATTTGTTTGGTGATATCATGGTTCCCTGATTCATCATAACTCTTGAAGTCTTGTATAAGTGCCTGTGAATTTGAAGAAACAGTAAGCTTCTCCAGATTGTGTGGAGTGGCTTTGGTAAGGAATAACCTTTACTAGTGGGTATAAGAGGAAGGTTTTTGGAGCATGCCACAATGCCATGTCTAGTGGTAAAGGGTACCCATCATGGGGTGCCATAGCTTCAGGTACAGATCATACACATTCATCAGCCCAGGCCTTCAGAACCACAACATCAACAGCTGTATGGTCCTTGATTTCAAGAGCTATGGGTATTCTGAAACCTGCTGAAGTCATCTCCAGTATCTGTAGGTCAGACTGCATGGGTCTAAGGAGGGTAGGGTGGGTTGTGGTCACTGAAGCGCATGCATATGGCTGCATCAGTCAGGGATGATGGCCTGGGCATGTGGAGTTGCAGACAGTAGCTGCAGGCACATGTGAAGAGACAAACACTGACAGCACAGGTTAAGCCAAAGGTGTGCACGTGGCTGTGGGGCCCCAGCTGCTATTGGGCATTCCCTGGAGGAGACAACTGCCAGCGCAAATACAGTGCCAGAAAAATTTTACTTCGTCTAAAATAGTTTTCCACAGCTGCAACAATTTGCAAAAATAGTGTTTTTGTACAATAAAAATTCTACTAATAAATGCTTGTATACGAATCAAAACTTGTACTACTAGGCCACAATTGCTCTTCATTTGAATAATTGCTATAAAACCTAACTTAGCTTAAAGGTTAGGGAATAATCTCCCTGAAGGTAAAAATAAAGTTAATGAATGTTTACTGTCTTTAATAGCCTCTCATTCCCTACGCAGAACCTGTTAGAAGTACTATACATGGACTGCTATGTTGGTCTGTTTGTTTTTTCCAATTATCTTTAAATGATTATGGGAATAGAGGGATTCCTTTAAAAAAAATAGATTGTAAAATGAATAATCCAGTCAAACTAATTAAACAATAAGATGACAGGCTGAAATAAAAGAACATGCAGTAGTGCTGTAGTTTGAGCATGCAACTCCAGAAAAAGCTCACCAGAGAGCTAGCGTGGTGCAAATAGCATCTCTGAGTAGACTTAGTAGTCAAAACAAGACCCCTGCGCCAAGCTAAGCAACCCAGTTGGACTTACAAATGGCTTAGAAGCAAAACAGAATGAGCAGTTTGCATATCACTGTCAGCAACCCTGGCCTTGCTCCTCTTTGTAGGAATCCATTAGAGGCCCTCATCTTGGCCCTGGAAATAATACTGATGTGGTTTAGAGCAAGAATGGCCACGAAATCCTCATGTGCTCATAGATGGGGCTTGGGTAAGTGTTGGAATTATGTGGATGCTGTAGCTGACTTGCTGTTAGAAGTCGTAACCTAGTCAGGACAGTCCAGGAGGGAGCTGGAGGTTGGGAGGGTATGCAGTATCTGCTTCCCCAGCACTCTCCGCACTCCCTGCTTCCTGGCTTCCACAAGATACCAAGCTTTCCTCTGCCACAGCCCTTTGCCATGCTGTTCTGCCTTGGAGCCAGTCAGTTAAGGAATGAAACCCCTAAAAACTGAGCCCAAATAAACTTGTTTACCTTGTGGATGTCAAGTATTGTGTCCTAGACTGGGCTGAGACATACATGGGAAAAAATAAAAATACCTCTCTTGCTGAAAGATAAAAATCCTTACTGTGCTCAGAAAACAATACATTGCCAAGAGAGATAATATAATTTTTTGAAGAACAGCAAGGTGGAACTGGCTGTACAAATGATCTTGAGTCATTAATAACAACAGCTAACTTAACCCATGCCGTCTGTTGTACACTGCACCAGTGCTTTGTTGGTCCTTCCCTTAATCCTCATATTGACTCTAACAAATAGGTACTTCTCATGCTTATGTACAGAAAAACTAACTTCCTTAGGTCATGCCAGTACACAGTACACAGCCAAGCCTGGCTTCAGAGCCTGTGCCTTCAAACTGTGTATTTACTGGAACGTGGGGGCCACTCAGATGAAGAAAAGATGAACACAATTATGTCTTCTTGACATACAGAAATTTAAATTCTAGGCTAAATATATGGATATTCTGCTCAAAATTATTTTTCTAGGAAAAGTATCATGTTATATATAAATGACAATGTTTGGATAGAAGGAGTCTAAGTGGTCCTTTCCTTTTGTACAAACAATGTTTATTGTCTTAGCGTGCAAAAGAGAGCAGTGGTCTTCTGTGACACAACTGTCCCTCAAAGCATGTAAGTGTCCATCAGTCACCAAGTCCCAATGCCAAAGAATGAGGCCTGCCTTTGAGGGTAGGCAGGACCTACACTGGGGTCAAAATCCATTCCAGATCTCATCAGACTTGGTAAAACACTCTAACTATAGTCATAAGTTCTTCAATATTTATTATGTGTCAAATGCATTAGGTGTACTAACTCTAATTCTTATATTCCAAGGTACTACTTTAATATTTATGTACAAGAAGTGATTAAAAACATGGGGAATGTGTACATTTAGAGAATTTTTTACAGTAAAAGACGTGTTATTGTCCATTCTCCCCCCTTTCTTTGAATATGCTCATCCTATTATTCCTGTCACTTTCTGGAGAAGCTCTGTCTTATGAGTGTGTTTAGTTTGCGGTCATGACTACCTCAGTGTCCTGTAGTGATTTAAATATGTATGTTCTTGAATGCATGTCTTCTGTTTCAAATAAATTTTCTTGAATTCAGAAAAAAAAATATGTATGTTTCAAAGCCATTTTGACTTTGAGGAAGAGCTAGAGGTCTCACAGATCTGGTGAGTAAGCTGAATGAGGACACAGCACACTTCTGTGAGGCCGATTTTTCATTGGATGTCACTAGCCAGCAGCCTTCACTGTAGTCTTTATTATAAAAAGGACTTCCCAAACTGCTTCAGAAAGTGGCAAGGATGGAGGGATAAGTGTGCTCAAAGTAAGAAGTAGCATTTTGAGGAAGATTAATGGCAATATTCCCTTACTGCAATGAACATTTTAAATATTCACTATATTTGATCACAATTCATATTTTACAGACAAAAACATTAAGTCATAGTCTTTTTTACAATAAAAACCATGTGTTTAAGAAAAAAATGTTTCTTTCCTTTTCTCTTTTTATTCCTTTGTTTCTATCTTTTTTCATTTTTTTCCGGAAGTCTTAAAGAGAATTCTAGCATATCAAACTGCCTGCTTAGGCAGACACAGGGACCAGGGTTTGATCCACAGTGCACCATGCTGACCCTGCCCCAGGGCACACTGAGATGGACTGAGATGGGGGTCGATGGTGCAGCATGCCTGTAATCCCAGCACTTGGGAAGCTGAAAACATGAGGGTCAAAATGAGTTCAACTCATGTAGTGAGACCCTGTAGACCCTGTACTACATACATTAAAAAAGAGAGATAGAATTCTCCTGTCAGACATAGCAGTAAGAGTAGCAATGACTGAGAAAGTTAGCCAGAAACATGGGCCCAACCAGCACCTGGCTGACGCTGAGCTCTCAGTCCCTGAGAAGGACACAGCTGAAAAAGTGCTGGTGAGCCCAGTGACACTCATGCATGCCATAAGGGATGAGGCAAAGGAATGTCCGAAGACTAGAGCCACTTGCTGTAGGACCAAGGACCCACACCTGGCACCTGACAGCTCCTGGGATGCTGGCCAGCCAGTAAGCAGCAAGCCCATACTACACGCTTTCCTTCTTTCCGCAGAAGGTCCACATAGGATGTGAGTTTCTCTCACACACAAGACTACCCAGGAGGATGTGAGAAAGAGGATCAAGGAAAAAAAATCTGGCTGACTTGAACAGTTATTCAAACTGATGATTTTTAAGTGTCTGACTTATTAGGAGAGGGTACCAGATTCTATTTCTCTTATGAACAGAAGCATGCATTTTTAAGATAAATTCAACCCTAAAGAAAGAATAAGATGTTTTCCATATCCAATATGGTAATGTTGAAATGTTACACCTACTATTCACAACATGCCTCCAAGAAAATGATGATATTTTTACCACAGATGAGACCAAGTTTACAAAAAAATTAAATAACCTTCCCAGCTTGCAATTTCTTTTAACTTTTAATTTTTTATTTTTACTAGTACATATTTGTTTACAGTATATAATGATTACATTTATCCTAGAGACTCAGTATGTGTACAAGACACATCTTAATTCTTTCTCCGTACCCTTCATCTCCCTTGATATCTTATTCGCTTTGCAATTTCTACTGAGTTTCTTGTCCTAATGCTATATTATGGCAAATGCTCATCTTGTTGCCACTGTCACCCATGCATTAAGTCAGGTCCCCAGAAAGGTATAAGACCTCATGCAAGCACATGCTCAGCATTCACCACCCATGACTTTTTCCTGGCTCTATTCACAGCTCTATGTGCTTATTCTGTTTACTTCTCAAGCCCGGATCCAAGTCTGGAAGTTCATGCTGAACTTCTACGTGTGGCAGAGCTTTCTGTGGTTGTCTTCATTCTCAGAAACCCAAAGCCCTAACACTGGCACTATGGGCAGTATTTGAGGTTTCCTCAAACAGATTTTACATGGAACATAGTGACTAAAAAAATTCCCTTCTTTTTTAAAAAATAAATGTGGACTGATTCCCATATCTCCCGCTTCCCCCAAGGAGACTTTCCATGGGCACTCCCTGGCACAGCCATCAGAATCTCTAATACTCCATTTTCACCAGTTCTCTAAAACTCACACTTGTGAGTGGTCCTTTGCTGCTGTAGCACGACATTGCCTCAGTGGACCAGGACTTTTATCTCATTTCTGATCTGACACATTACAAATCAGGGAAGCAAACACACACAAAAGAATGAATGAATGAATGAATGAATGAATGAATGAATGAATGAATGAATGAATTGTTGTATAAATGCACTAAATTCCGTGTGTTGTAAAGGCATACTGGATTACTTAGTAGCAATGTATCTCTAACAATAACAAGAATTTTCTATATTAATGTTCACTGTCATGTAAACAATGAATACTTTTTTTAAAAAAAATATCTGGGGCCAGCCAAACAGCTGAGTAGATTAAAGTGCCTGCAAGCAGGCTCAGAGGCCTGGGATTCAATCCCAGGGCCTGCTCTGCCAGCCCTGCCCCTGAGACACACTGTGATGGGGATTCAGACTGGGTGTGCTAGCGCATGCCTGTAATCCCAATTCTTGGGAGGCTGTAAACAGGCAGATCACTGAATCTGATCTAGTAGTGAGAACCTGAACATCGTGTAGACCCCTCCCTAAAATACAGAAAAATAAAAAATAAAAAAATAAAATCTCTGATAGTATTCACAAGGCACATATTTTGAAAATGGTATGCTAATAATGACAACATTAACAATAATGATAATGATAATAAAGCAAGGCACCATGATCCATGCCTGTATCTTTAGTTTCAGGTAATCTGAAGACTGAGGCAGGAAGATTGGATCACAGTGTCTGAGACTAGGCTGGGCTATGTAGCAAGACCCCATCTAAGAAAGAAAAGGGGTGGGGAACAAAATAAATAGAAGGAAAGGAAAATGATGCTCATAAAAGAAATGAGTTATCTCCCAGATATCTTTAGTTATCTGCGCTAGAAGCAAAAATATATGAAATCATGTGATCTTTTTCACACAGCTGTCATTTCTGCCTCCCCAAATCCATTCCTTCTCCTTCTTGTAGCAATGCCTTGTTTTTCCTCTCAGGAATCACCCCTACTAACCAACTCAGTGTCCCAGGTGTAGGTATGGTTGACTACAGTCCTACAAACCTGGCCGGTTTATCAAAATATTTCATCCTTCTGGACATATACATCAAATGGCTCAGGAGTAACTGATGCCAGAATCACCCATAAAAATGTTTTTCTTCATTTCTGGAATTCTTAGAAAGAGACAATATTTGAATCTGAATAGCTTACTCATAGGACGTGAGTCTAAAGCCATATCATACGGAAAAAGCCAACCAACTATGAATCAGAGATCAGAGAAGAGCCAGAAGGTAGTTGTAGAATCTCCGTGAACACAGTCAAAAAAACTGAGTCTATCTGAAGACAGATTTTGGCTGGAGTTTTCAGTTACATGAGCCAATTTTCCTTCTCTTAAGTGAGCTATTATTAGTCAGATTTCAGTCGTCTGGGAACCAAAGAATCTTGATTAATTCACTACTCCAAGGAGGCAGAACTATTCCCTAGGTGACAAATAATACAGGTAGAGTACTTAGGAAAAGTTAATTCATAGTGCTTAAGATAAATTAAATTGCTTTCATGAATCTGGCCATACATCCTTTATCCTAATCTGGAGCAAAGACTAAAATGTCACAGAACTATTCAGACTGCAATCTCTTTCTTATACAATTGAATAAATGACCCCAACTTCAAGTCTCTGCTTCAATTGCCTTAATTTATTGAAGCATCATAGTGTTCAAAAATCTTCAAATTAAGACCCATTCAGTGAATTCCATGAATCATAATTAATCTGTGCAAAGCACCTTGAGATTCTTAGGTGAGAGACCAGATAAAAGACAAAGCAACATTATTAAATAATTTAACCACTATTATTCTTTCAAGGGAAGATACAAAAATGAAAATCTTCTGGGAGCATGACAATTACAGAGACAATAATGGAGAGCTGATTAAAGGAAAAAGCCCTCCTTGTTCCTGAAAGTAACAAAACCCTCCACGAGCTCTCAGTGGAAGCATGGTATGTGATTAACATCTTTTTATTCCTCAAGATCTTATACCTCTGCCCATCAGCACAAACAGACACACACACCCAGACCCCCCAAAAGGGCCTTTGTTCACATTTGAAAGAAGTTCAGAGGAAAACATGTAATAATTCCCACATTATGATGATAATGTCACTCCATAAGATACTTCAGCAAAAGAGATCTGCCTGGGAATCACCATGTTTAAAAAGAATAAGAAAACAACAAGGAAATCTCAGAAATATCCACTCTGATTGTTCATTAGGAAGCACAAAGCCAGAAAAGATAGAAGCTGAACAAAAAGTAAACGGCTCATCCTAAACAAAGTGCTTATTTGATACATACAGTGTTAGGATGTGACTTGTGACTTGGTAGGTAGGTAAATCATAATCGTCCTAAAAACGAGTTCAGGGGATGCACGGCAAACACATCCTCTCCAGCCTCCATGCCAGGATTAATTCCTACAGTGCCACATCACTTTATATAAAGGTCAGGCCGAGAAACACTCATGTGCTAACGATGAAAGAACAGGTCATCTCTTAAGAATTAATTATTAGAGAGAAGGAATTGATGGTCTTTGGTGCTACCTTCAGCTATTAACCCCAGCTGGCCATTAATCCTCAGGGAAGGCCCTGTGCTGCAGGACGTTATTGCTGTTATAAAGTACAAATGAAGGAAACTGAACATGCTCAAATATCAGTGCAAGAAATTTAATTTAATGAATGATGCATTTTGAAAAGCATATTCAAGATAGCTCAGAGAAATAAGTGATCTATGCATAATTCAGCCAGCTTGCTTCTGTAACTTCCTTTTAGTTAGGTTAAAACTGAAACTACAAACAGTGCGAAAACTAGGCTCTGAGCCTGACTGGGCTTACACATGAGCACTGTGATTGATATTCCCTTGTTGTCAGTGTTCTTGATTAGTGCAATATAATTACAGGGTTTATTGCTTATGTCAGTGAAATTACAGAGAGAAGATTAGCAGCTAGCAGAGGGTTTTGCAGACATTTCCAAAGGTCTGTCCGCCCACTGACTAGTTGATGGAGTTGGTATTTTGCTCCCCACCAAATTATTTGTAAAAGGGAGCTGGACTACTTCACATGCCTTTCTGAGTGACATTTCCAGAACTGTCATCCTTATGCCTGAGGTGATAATTCCTCAAATTGGGTTTGCATGCTGGAAAAAATTTCAAAAGCTAATCCTCATAGGCTGCTTGAAATGCCATCTCTGCAGGGACTCATCTTGAAGCAGTACTTCCAGAGTGACATGAAAGGATTAAGAGGTAAATAAGGGAATTGGGCACACTCCAAAGTCAATTCATTCAATTGTAGGAAAAACAAAATGTAAAAGTAATACCACACTGGGGTTAACAGTGAGGAATAAAATTTTTAGAGACACAATAAGCACAGTATTAAGCAACAGGAGAAAATGTCCTAGACCAAAGGTAAGGTGTTAGCTGGAATTTTGAAACAATTCAAAAGTAATTTAGTTTCTTAATGGATACCATTAGATGATCTTTGCTAAGTGCTATTCTTTGATATGATTCATTTTCAAATTGATAGATTAGGCCAATTCTGTCCTCTCAGACAAAGAAAAGCAATGAACCTGAGTAGAGAGGGAACCTTAGATAGTTAGTGTCTAAACCTCATAACAAATTTTATATGGCATTTTCCAGTTGCTTAGTTTCTAAGTTTTACTAAAACGATGCGAGGTGAACATTTTACCCCGATTTTAAAGATGGGGAAACAATAATACATTAATTGTTCAATAGTTCGGTGGAAATTAAAGAACCAAGACTTAAACCTACAGCTTCCTGTATCTATGGTCCATTCCCTTTCACCTGTATCTGTTTGGATGTGGAACCTTAACATAGATTTTAATTCTTCATACTGTAACTCTAATGTGTATCTCTAGACTCCTCTTCAGGAAACCTCTGAATAAGATTTGGTCTAAATGACTTTCTGTCATTCCTTAAATGTGTACTTATGCTTCCTCCCATTCTGTTGTCATCACTTGTGGAGAGCTGATTTGCTATTAGGTAACTGCGTTCCTCCTCCTCTGAAGAGCTTCATACAAAAGCAAAATGCTCTCCATACCATCACTACTGAGGCACTGGCCTTTGACACACTTCTTGGCTCATCCTTATTTGTGTAGGAAACACATTCACTATTGAATTCTAAGCTTTTTAGTAAACATCCATAATGAATGACTTACGTTTCATCTTTTTTTCCCATCGTTACAAGACTTACAAACCAGTTTGTCCAATGAATGAAAGCTACCCTCTCATAAATTTTCTGGATTTTCTGATTGGTATCTGTAAGCTAACAAACACCAACAATAAATAAAGTAACACATATGACCACTTCCAAAGCTTGTATGATTTTTTTTTCTAATTAGATTATTTGGTCTATATGCTCTAAGAAAACTCCTAGCAACTCCGAGGAAGACTCAGTTCTCCAAGAACTCATGGCTCTTCACCGACTGGTGCCCTCAGTGACATGCACAAATATGGTGCTCAAGTGTGACTAGAGGTTTTTTTATTTTGATGCAGTGAACTATTATATGACTGATCTGTAAATTCTTCATTTTTATTTTTGACAATTTTTATTGTTATATTCATTTAAGTTTGTTAATAATTTATTTACAATGTGCAATCTATTACTAGTCTCATGCAATGTATTCATTCCAGAAATATTACTCTGAAAATCACTCAAAAAAAGACAAAAAAAAGAATGACTAGAAGTAATCTACTGCAAAATAGGCCTCAGTCAATGATCAACAATATCTATATGAATCACAATTTCACAGAACTAAGACAAGATTTAAGTCTAGTCTGCATTAAGTTCATTTCTTGAAATAGGATTAGAAAGAAGGGGTGGGGAGACAGCTCAGTAGAATAAGTGCTTGCTTGGCAAGCACAAGGTCCTGAGTTCAAACCCCAGTACCGCAAAAAAAAAAAAGGTTAGAAAGAATCTTAGTCTGAACACCTGAAAACTGCACTATCATGCAGTTAGCCACTGACATAGCTGATTAGTACATCTGAAATACATGATGTGTTATGTGGCTTTCTCTAAGGTACTCCAATCAGGGCATAATCTGCCATAGTGGAAAAAAAAGTCACTGGGAGAAGCACTTTGCCACCAGAATTTGGTTTTCATGAGAGTCAAACAATGAAATTTTCTTACTGTGTTCTCCCTGAATGTCTTCTGGAAAATAAAATGGAGTTGGTAAGAGGCTCCATCTTTTGATTTGGTACTGCAAGGTCGTGGGCCTTCTGACCCTCAGGATGGTCAATATGAACCCCCAAGAGAAACTCATCAAAAACTGTACAGGAAACACAAAGGATATTCACTGGCCTCTAAAGGAAATGAGACAAACTTGTATTGTTCTTTTTCTCTACTTCATTGTAAACATTTGTGAGACATTGGGTGCAGACTTTGGAACTATGTTTCTGCTACTTTACATATATGTCACTCTCATAACACTCAGTACATAATAAAGCATGATACCTCTTGTGTCTACAGCTGTACAGAGTGGTCTCCTGCTGGCAGGATTATTTCCCATTGGTGTCTACACAAAGAAGATGGATGGATTGTAGGCACTCATCCAAGAGCCTAGTAGTTTTGCTATGTGCATTCCTCTATCAGTAAGGGCACAATTTCTAAGATATATGAAGTTCTCAAGGATCCAAGAGTTCAATTCAGACATTTAGCAATTCAGAAAAGAACTGCAGAATCAGGAATAGAAGAAAAAGGAGAATGGGCAGGGGGGAAGGGCAGAAAGAGACCAATTACTAGCTACAGGAATTACTTCAGAATGTGAAGAAGCAATTCAGGTTCTAAGTTGGTTGGCATCTTAAAATTCACATGTATCAGATCATGATCCACAGAAATATCAAACCTACATCCAGACATTAAAGATTTAAAGTAAAATGCTTGACTAACTTGGATGTATGTATTAAAGAAACGAAAAATGATAGCTAGGGAAAGTAATTTGTCTTATTGTAACAGGTCAGCATAATTATTTTAAAATTTAGGTAAATTACATTATATAAAGGATATGGACATTTATATGTAATTTGACAAACTATGTTTCAACATATTTTCTTTAACAGGAAGCATAAAGCTAACAGAAAGTTTACTGGCATTAAATTTAAATTTATGTCTGTGAACCATTGTGGATTGATTTAGTTATCTAATCTGTCAACAATTCTTTGACATCGTCTTATCCATATAGAGTAACATCTAACTTCCCCATTGCTAGGACAAAATACCAGACACACACAACTCCAAGCAGCAGAGGTCTGTTTCAGCTCATATTTTCATGACTTTCAGTCCATGACAGGCTAGCTTCCAGGAAGAACTGTCATGGCAAAAGGCCGAGGTAGAGGGAAGCTTCTCACCACAGTAGCCAGAAAACAGACAGCCAGGGAAGGCGCCAGAGAAGGGGCTAGGGCCAGACAGGCCCCCACATCAGAGGCCAGGTCCCACTTCCGGCTCCCAGATGCCACCCGGTGGTCAGCTATGAGCTCAGCAGTAGGCGAAGTCCCTGAGTGGATCAGCGCCCTCCCAGGAGCCTCCTCTTCCACTGGGGCCAACAGTCAGGATTAGCCTCACGCACATCAACTGCGCACATTTTTAGGGTTCCGTGCCATGTTTCCATACATGCACGCAGCATTGTCATCAGTCTTTAAGGGGACATATTCACAGAAGCACGTATGTTTCATGCCACTTGTAGCGTGTTTTCTGAGTTGCTGATCTGCTGGTGATTCACTGTCGTGCCTGGTTTTCTTTTCAAAGTCACATTCACCTCTACTCTATGTACTGAATCTGCTAATGAAAATGTCGAGGCAATTCCTTTCACTCACAAATATTTTCACGTGCCGGGCTCTGTGTTAACACGGCAATGTATGACGTGGCATCCATGGATAACCTTCAGGGGAACAGCAAAAGAGCCGCATGTCCCTCATCGAGTTGTTCCTTCTTGCTGCACAAGCAGCCTGTCTGTTACAGTACAAGTCAGCACCTCCCAGCCCCAGGAGCTAGCCTCTGCGCTCGCTGGAGCCTGCTCCCTGGGCACAGGCAGTCTTCCTTCCTCCCTTCAGTCTTCTCCATACAAGGAAAAGCTGCAGAAACTTCCACTGTCTTAGTGGAGACAGTCTTAGTTCTGGCCCTGCTCAGCAAACTGCATCTTAAGGTTCTCTGCTTCACAAATGAAAGCAATGTAGCTCAGCTCCACCTTCCTATGACTCTGTGTAGATTAAAGCCGGGTGAACAGCATGCCCTTCTGTGAAAGCAGGAGGTCAAGAAAATTGTTTTAAACCTGTGTTCTTCTGGTATTTATTTTCAAAAAAAAAAACTAGAAAGAAAACATCTCCAAAATGTGAAAGGCAAAATTCTTGTTATAACATAACGTTCTTCTGTCAACCTTCTCTTAAGAAAAGCTTTGGTATTCAGCGATGTTTCTGATTAAGAGCAAAAGGTCCTGCAACCTTCCATGTGCCTACTTCCTGAAGGAAGGAAACATATCTGCCCAAGGCCAGACAAACATGTAGGGAAAAAATCCTCACCCCTCTCCTCAGTGTTTTCTTTTAGTGAAATTGGGCTAAAATGAATAGCTGAGGCAGCCGTGAAGAAATAAATGGGTGTACAACTTTTGCTTGCAGCTTCTAAAAGCAAAGGTATGCCTCCCGAATTGACTAGACCAAGTCTGTAGATTGATGAGATGCTGTTGGAGCCAAGCAGAGACCATCAACGCATGAACTTCATAGTGAGTAGTGGAGACTGTGCCCTAAATAGAATGCAGGACCAACTTCACCTCTATAAGCCCAGATAGGAGACAGATACCTCATTTGTGGCAGTTGTTTATGATTGCCGCACTACATGATTCTCCAGACATGGTCTAAATGGGTTTAAATGAGGATTTATGAAATAAGCCCACAAGTGACCTTCTTCCTTTCCACAGTGTGCCTGAGTGGCTCCTCTGTAACCCTGGGTCCCAGAAGTCAGTTTTGCACTGTCTTGCCTCCCCAACAAGAGAAGGCTCTCTCTCAGTCCTCCCACTCTACACTGCAAACTATGACTGCCACACTTGGTGCTGCAATCCCACTGGACATTCCTGCAGACAGTCCCCAATTTACAACAGTTCAACTTGCAATTTGTCAATTTTGTGATAGTACAGGAGGAGTACATTTTCAGTAGAAACTGTGCTTCAAAACTGATCTTTTCTTAGGCTACTGATATATGGTAGAATGATCCTTTCTTGTCATTCTAAGCAGCAGCGAGGGAATCATAGCTCTCAGTCAACTGCAGGATTATGGGGACAAACAACCCACCTTCTAAAGGGTACTGTGCTCTTAAGCTCTTCCATAGGTAAGGTGCATTCAGTGCATTGTTGTCCCAGGATACTTACTTCCAACTTCCAAAGCAAGTCTCCAAGTCCTGATGGGAAGACATGGCCCTCTTCTCAGGCTGGAGGAGGATTCCTGGCTCCCCACTTGAGCAGCTCACATCAAATCAAATGGAGGGCGCACAGTCCATCCATCTGTCTGTCTTTCTGCCTGCCTGCCTGCCTGCATCCAGTCGAGGGGGGCAGTTACTCGGTCTGTCAGTTCCACTCAGCTCAAGCAGAAGACAAGTCTGATCAATTCTCCCTATTCAAGGCCACTCTCAAGGAAAGGGGGTTGGAATGCTCAGCCACTGAGGGCCTGCTAAATGACTGTGAATGAGTGAGCCAGACAACATGAACAAGAGGCTGCTCTGTCTGGGCACCAAGGTTGGAACACACTAGTTGCAGTGGCTTATCACAGAGGAGAAACTGTTTCTCTTGAGACCTTTTCAGCCTGGAGCTTAATAAGATCTGTTTTAGAGTCATTAAATACTAATGCCCTCAAAGTTTCTGTTTCAGAATGCAAATAGGAAAAGGGCTGTTCTCTCTGTGCTGGTTCAGATCCAGTGCCCCACGTGGCATTTGACACTCCTGGGCTTGCTCATTTCTGCCACCCTGGACCTGTGCCATGAAAAATATGATAGCAATGGAAGCAACAGGAGCAAGACCCGTGCTGACAAAGGTGGTTTCTCCCTCTCAGCTTCCCTCACTAAGGTTGGACATGATAGCTCTGGCTATAGTCCCAGCTACGGGAGAGAATAAGATGAGAGAAACACTCAGTTTTACAATGTTTACTATAGAGGTCAAGAAATAAATAAAAAGTCACCGGGGCATTATGAGTCAAACAAAGGCCCTTAGATCGTATTTAAAAAATCACAAATATTAAGATCATTGATATCAAAACCTAGAGCCTCTGTGCAGAAGCTTTTGCCCAGTGAGTGCCCCCTCTCTATGCCTCAGGGCTTCAGGAAAGAGCACCAACCCTGCTGTGTTCCTGATGCCAGGAAGGTAGGGGTAAATCAATCTACCAGCAGGTTCTGTGAGTATTGTCTCCAATCTGGGTCCCTCTGAGTCACATTATTTCTGTGAAATGGCTGATGAGAAATGAGGAAGAGTGGATGGATAGATAGCTTGGTGGTGTAAGGTCCTGCTTGGTAAGTGCAAGGACCCGGGTTCAATCCCCAGTTGCCGTGCTACTTCCACCCCAGGCGCACTACGCCAGCTGGAAATTGGGCGTGGAGGCAGTTGCCTGTAACCGCAGCGCTGGGGAGACTGAGACAGGTGGAAGTGCATAATGAGACCCTGTATCAAATAAATAAAATTTTAAAAAAGAAAAGAAGGAAATGGAGAGGAGTAGGAAGGAGAATCATTGCTGGGAAAAGAAAGCCCATGCCCAGATGCAAGTTTTTTGTGAAATGGAATACACAGGGGCCTCCATTCTGAAGCTGCCTAGGGGCTGCCAGCCACCAGTCCTCTCATTAGCAAAAACAATACAACAAAAAAGGAAAAATCACACATCACTCTGGGGTGGTGAATACTCTACTGGGAAATAAAAAAAGTACTCCATGAATATAAAGTACACCTCTCAAGTTTAAGCACCACCCAAATGGTGATGATATCACTGGTTCTGTGAAAAGTGAAAGGCGAAACCTTTTAGAAAATGATTCAGATGAAGAAAATGACTTTTTTTCTAAGAGGACAGTCTGGACCAAGATTTGGACCTAGAAAGGATAAAATCAAGCATGTTCAGAATCAGGGGAATGAAGTTACTGATGTTATGCAAGAAAATATCACAAAGGTATTTGAAAGACGAGAGAGACTAGACAAACTACAGGGCAAGTGATAAAGCTTATTGAGTAATGCAACTGCTTTTGCAACAGATCCAAACAACTTCGAAGGCAGATGTGGGGGAGTGGATGCAAAATAAAAGCAGTCCTGGCTTGGGTTACTGTTATCCTTTTGCTAGTGATCATCATTCTTATAGTTGTGAAATACCAAACTTGATCCAGTGACGGAGCTCCTCATCAAACAAGATCTGGAGCATTATTAGTAAAAGACTGCTGCAGAATTTCAATAAAACCTCGGTATACAACTTTCAAAATTTCTTTTTCAAGAAACTAAGAGGGAAGTATCACTTCAAGGTGGAGCGTTGAGAATGTCCAATTATTTTCTTTCCTTCCGATCAAATGTATTTTGCATAATTGTATAAAGCAAAGATAACCATTTTGCTGTATTCTAAGAATCTAATTTGAAACTGGATACTTGCCAGTGCATTATGTGCATACACTGAATGACAATATTTCATACTCCTATTTTAGTGACATAAGGTCTTACATCACGACATCAAGATGAGGGCTACACTAGGGACCTGAAAGCCTATGTAGAGTACCAAATTATCATGATAAAAAAGATCCATAACCATTCAACCAATGTTTGCAAGTATGTTATTGTTTTCATGATATGATTGCTTTGTAAGCAGATTTCACATGTTTATGGGTGTAACAGAAACTAAGTGTTTCTGCCTTAGACTGGTACTGAAAACACTCCAATAAACCTATTTTTCATGAGAAAAAAAAAAACTAAACAAAAGTACAATATTAGTTCGTCCTGTCTTAGCCTCCCAAGTGCTTATAAAACACATCTTTTGGGAGATAAAACACAAACTTTAATTCCCCAACAGGTAAATGCAGAACTCCATCTCCTCAAATGATGATTACTAATTGGGAAAGTCTACCCAGTGCCCAAACAAATAACAATTAAATACTTTCATTTTGTCTCACTTTCTCCAAAAGGTTAAAAATATCCACTCAGTCCTTTGATTATTGTTTTTATTTTCTGTTTGGCAATACAGCTAGAGTCAATCATAACATTTGTCTCTAGAGATGTATTTGCTAAAGGTTAGAGGTCCACCCCAAAGCTCTTGGATTTTAGTTTTCTTCCTGCACTTGAGATGGTTAAAATTTAGTTCATACTTAGGCACCATACTTACTCATTCTTCTGTCCCCTCTTCACCACCCTCCTCTTAAGAAATAAACAGTTTGAACAGTGTTTGGTCTTAGGCAATTCTCTTCTCCATGGTCACTAAATTTCAGGACCAACTTCCCAGAATTTTAAGCTTCTAATCCCTGAGATCTTTCCAGAGTAAAACTGATCTTATTTATCTTTGGGTTATATTCAAAATCTGGTCTAGATTTAATCCCGTAATTCTAAAAAATAAGTATACAAGTCTTACTCCAAGTTGATGTGCCTTTTAGTCCTTGGGCAAAACTAAAAATTAACACCCCTCACTTCTTAGAATGATGATGAGTGTGACAGGCATAGGTCTATTTTAAGCCTTCAGCATTGGAAAGCCAGTTTTTTCAGCACCATTAACTAAAAAGGCTGTCATTCTTCCAATGAACATGTTTGGCTCCTTTGTCAGAAACAAGGTAACTGAGTGTGTTTGTAATCGTATCTGTACAAAAACAAATGCTGCAATGGCTGCAAGCAAAAGAAACCCTTCTCCACTGTTAGGGGGAGTGCAGGCTGGTACAACCATTATGGAAATCAGTGTGGAAATTCCTCAAAAAGCTAGGATTGGAGGTCCCACTCAAGCCAATTGTTCCCCTCCTAATGTTTTTCCAAAGGGACTGAAATCATACCACAGAGATATATGCATACCTATGTTTATAGCAGTACAATTTGTTACCCCTAAATCTTGAAAACAACCCAGATGCCCATCAACCCAGGCATGGATAAAAATGTTATGGCATTTTTTTAAATGGAGTAATATTTACACATTATTTATCTATAAAAAGATAAATTCAAGACTTTTGTAGATAAATGGATGTAGAGACTATATTTGTAAGTTAAAGCAGATCCACAGAGCAAATATCATATCATCTCACTAGTGTGAGAACCTGAAAGAGTAATTAAATTCTGAAAGATATAATAGATATTGGGAAAAGGAAAGACTTTTTTCAATGGGAAGGAAAAATTGGGTTGAGAAAAGGGACAAATGAAAGAAGGGAAAAAGATGCATCTATGGATATATGCAGAACGGTTCAGATAATTGTACTGCCAATTTCTGCTGGTCTTTTGAAAAAAGCAGTTAATGCTTAATTTTTTTCTTTTTCTTTTTCTTTTTATCTTTTAAATTTCTTACAACTTTTTTGTCATTGTTCTGTTTTGTTTTTTCTTTAAACCAAATTGGCACATTTATATCTGGTAACCTGAACAACAAATTTGAAGATAACATCACACAATACAGCAACCATTGTTAAATTCCTATTACTGTGCTTAGTGAAATTTTGTAACATTTCTAATGCCATTTTTTTCTATCACTATTTTGTATTCTTTAAAATAAAATATTTTGAAAACTGATGTTCACCAGTTATTTTTATAGCACAGATTGAACTGCCTGATTTTTTTACAATACATAAGTTCATTGATAAGAAAACCTTATAATTTAATAACAGTTTTAAACTAAAGCAGATATTAAAACATAGGTACAGTTCCAGTCCCCAGAGAAAGGCCTTATCATGAATTTTCTTCAGAACATCTTGCAGGCTATCCACTATTCTCAGAGATAATCTCCTTCTACACCAAAACCTGGCCTGCTCAACCCTACTAGATAATTAAAATTACCTTTAGCAGTCTGTCTTATTATAAAAGATAATTACATATGGCTATCAAAAGAACAATTTGAATATTCCAATAAGATAAACTGTCTTTCAAAATGTCTTTCCAAATTCTTCTTCTAAGAGATCCTTATTAATTGACCTACAAATAATTCTGATTAATCCATTCATAATCACAACCTTCTAAAATTATAAAAGTGTTGTAATAAATCTTTTCAATTTGCCCAAAAACATATTTTATTGCACTCTGATTTTATAAATAGGTTTGTCATATGTATATTTGTGTATTGGTCTGAGTGTCCAATCTGAAAACACCTGTTTTATTTCAGCTCAACAAATTTTTCTTCTTTCTGCATTTTTGGATTTTTAAAGCATTTGTCTATAATTTTATTTGGTTTATGGATAAAATTTTATTTGGTTTATAAATGTAATGCATATCACTGTTTCTATATTATAAGCAGTATCTTTCACAAGTGAGTGTGAAAAACTATTTGTTCAAAAATAGTTCCAATTGTTACGATCTTGTTTTCATAAATCATCAAAACTTGTTAAAATAATTAAATAAAAATCCCTTAGGGTGGGGAGAAGTTGTTGGACAGGACTCCAATTGATAAACAAAAAAACTTCTCCCTGTAACCAAAACTACCCAGTCCTCATTCACTAACAGGAGTTTCCAATAATCTCTATAGCCTTATAAGAGACACCCAAAGCAATGTTGTTCAAAAACATACAATTGTAACATGTTTACATTGGTCAAAGAGTTAAGGTTCTAGCAATACGACAATAAGTTTTCCTCATTTAAAGATGTCCTGATTTTAAAAAAATCATAAGCAAAGGTTTTCATATAGCTATGATACCTCCCTGCTGCTGCTCCCATGGTGTATTATGTGCATTCATGCCTTCAAAAGTATAGGTCTTCTAAAGTGTGAAACTGACACTGTTTATGGTGAGAGACATTTCCTTTCAGATTCAGACATCTACCTTCTCTTGTGCTCCATCTACTTTTTATAAGAGGTTCATACTGTGCCAACACAGGTCACCAGTGAGTAATAACATTTTGAACAAAAATTTATACCATATGTACATGCTATGCATGTGCCACTATACTTAGGGATACCGAGACATTACACAGTCCAAACAAGTTGACACACTTCAATAACATCCCATTAAAGGACAAGTTAGCTAAGAGATTCTTATGTACTAAGTAGAGATGATTAATTAAAAAGCCTATTCCAAACCAAAATAGACATTGAAGCGTCTCACAAAAATGTCATTGTGAGGTTCGGCCAAATAGCTCAGTAGATTAAAGCTCCTGCTTAGGCAGATGTAGCAGCTGGGGTTCTATCTCCAGGCCTGCCATGCCAGCCCCACCTCCGGGGTGCCCTGAGACTGTGTAATGTTCGATATCTCTAAGTATAGTAGCACATACACAATGTATACATATGGTATGAATTTTTGTTAAAAATGTTAGTATTGACTGGTGACTTTGTGTTGGCTTAGTATAAACATCTTATAAAAAAGTAGATGGAGCACAAGAGAAAGGTAGATGTCTGAATCTGAAAGAAAATGTGTATCACCATAAACAGTGTTTGCTTCACAGACAGCAATTGAGACTGGGCATGGTGGTGGGCACCTATAATCCCAGCTCTTGGGAGGCTGTAAACAGGGGGATCACTATGAGTCTGATCTAGTAGTGAGACCCTGAATACCCTGTAGACCTTTCCCTAAAATTAAAAAAAATGATAATAATGTCATTATGATTGTCATGCTAAAATATTATGTATGTCCTTTAATCTCAGTTTCCTCTGTAAAACTATATAACTGTTGTATGTGAATATTCTATAAGAATACAAATACCAGAGAATCCATGGTTGATAAAAAGTAATAGTTCTCTGGCTATACTTTATATTTCAAGGCACTTGGTATTCAGATAAAGCGTTTAGTAGTTAAGCTTGCTGTTCCCACTACAATGTAATGTTCTTAACCTTCTCTTCCGGATCTTCACTTCACATCAACCTTTCTCAGCTTGAAGCAGTTAAGATGAAAACTATGCTCAGTGTCCACTAACTGTAGTCAGAGATAGCTTTTCGAAAATATAAACAGCTAAGTTAGTTACGAATATTATAGGTTAGCCGGGGTGGGCCTTCAACACAAAAGACAATTATGGCCAACAGCACATTCAGTAATATCAGGCTTTAAACTAAAAAAAAAAACCAATAAGCCTTCAATCGTGATGCCCATACTTGAGACCCCCTCCTTGACTCACTCTGTTTTTCTTCGTAGCACCTAGTATCTTTAGTTGGCTGACACACTTTGTATCCCAACAACTAGGTTCTATTTAACTGAAGACATCTTTACCTGGGGCTCTAAATGGCCCTGGGGTCCCAGACAAACCTAGCCGCCCCCTATTCATCCTTAAACATGGCTTAGACATACCTGGAGCCCAAAGTCATGGGACCTTCCCTTCCCTCTCAAAAGCTACAGTTCTAATTATTGTACTTCCTGCCTGTAAAAGCCTATAAAATCCCCAGAGCACCAGAGGGTAGGGCCTGGTTTTCTTTGTTGTTAGGAACTGCCTGGCCAGGACCACTGGTGTAAAATAAAGCTAGCTGTTCACTGCCTCCAAATTCTGGGTGTCATTTCAGTGTTTCTTCTTGCCACAGCACTAGGAGACAATCTCTGTGTTCTAATTCCTGGTAGCTCCACTGGGCCTCTAGCTGTGTAAGTCAAGTCCCTGCCTCCATGTTCACAAGGCTTTATCTACTGTATCTCTTTTCCCTTCACATTTCTGTTATAATGGCACATTTCTTAAATCCTGTATCACTAGATTTGGGATCCACTAAAAAAATCCAAAAGGACTTACTTTGAGATTCTTAATTACATCAATGATGACACTTTTTCTGAATAAGGTTACATTTACAAAATTTAGGAATTAGGATATCGACATATGTTTTTCCGAGTTACCATTCAACATTTTCCTAGTCAGAGATTATTTGGTAATATTGACATAAATTAATTTTAAAAGAGATCTTGAGGGGGCAGGGGAGATAGCTCAGTAGAATAAACTCCTGCCTGTCAAGTGCAGCATCCTGAGTTCAATCCTTGATACAGGGGAGAGTTCAATCCTTAAAGAGAGAGAGAGAAAGAGAGAGAGAGAGAAAGAGAGAGAGAGAGAGAGACAGAGACAGAGAGAGACAGAGAGAGAGACAGAGAGAGAGAGAGAGATCTTGACAATTCTGAAAAAGTCAAAGGATAAAGGTTCTTTTTAGAAGGACAACCAGAACATCAGTGGCAGATGGTAATTCAGAAGCCAACAACCAAAGAGAAGAAGCTGATTCTTTTCCAGAAGCATGATGGAGCTTCCAAAAATAATTACAAAAATCACCAAA
>NDGN011521238.1:1381-12235 GCA_002564285.1 Tympanoctomys barrerae | reverse complement strand
ACTGTCCTACCAAGTTGGTTTGAAACTGTCTCATTGCTATTTGTTTCTCAATAAAATTATGGAGAAAAAAAAATTTCGCCAAATTACTACAATAAATCTTTCATTTTAGTATCTTCTCAGAATCATTCAGAGCATTTTTTCTGTTTTTAAGGGAAGGGCCTACAGTGTGTTCAGGGTCTCACTACTAGATCGGACTCCTAGTGATTCTCCCAAGAGCTGAGGTTACAGGCACGCGTGACCATGCCCAGTCTCAATTGCCTTCTCAGGGCGCCCCAGCAGTGGGGTTGGCATGGCAGGCCCAGGGATTGAACCCCTGGCCCATGTGCCTGTTTACAGGCGCCTTAATCCATTAAGCTATTTGGCTGACCCTCAGAGCATTTTTTTATAAACTAGACTCCTGCCACTCCAAGCCTCCTAAATTAGAATTCTCAAAGCAAGCTCCAAGAATCTATATTTTTAAAAATTCTCCAGATGATTCCAATAATCGTCAAGTTTGAAAGCTACAGCTTGGAAGCACTTTGGCCCTGAGCAGTTGCCCCTTAGGGACCTTTATTTCTTCTGAGGGAAAGGGAGTGGATAGCACTTAAAGACCCTTGCATGCTCCTGAACAAAGGCCCCTCCAGTCCCTGACATGACAGAAGCTGGGCAAGATGAAAGCGCTAAGAAATCAGAGGATTAGGGTGAGACAGGATCTTTCCTCTGCTTACAAAGTTCATCTGAAACCATACTCCTGGACAGAGGGCCAGGACGCCATGAAGAATCTGCTTATCAAGGGCAAAGGTAATGTTTGCAACTTGCTTGTCCCTTCTGATGAAGAGCTTCCTCTGCTCTGGACAGGATTGCTGACAGATTGCCTCCGCTTGTATTGCCCTGACAATGTACATGAGCCCCCAACAAGCCAAGTGTCTTGGGTGAGTATTCCGGTCCTGGGCGCCACTGCCCATCCCTCATGCCTTGTGCTCTGGCTTTCTTTTCTGGCCCCACCAGGAAATCAGCCCAGAAAGCTCCCCAGCGTGGAGACATCCTTTTCTCTAATGGTAAAACCTACTCCTCACATCACCTCCTTCGGCCTCCTTCCTACTGGCAAACATCCTGTCCCTGCAGGGCTTTGCCTATGTCACTCCTGGGGCTTTTTAAAAATTAATTTCATTGACACATTTTAGAAATAAATACTGACACCCATCACAGGGAATTTGTGCCCCTTCATGGTATATCTTGATTCTTCCTTTTCCAGATTTCCCTGCCCTCCGGTCAACCTCTCATCTCTTCGTTATTTGAAAAGCTTTGTTTCTAGATTTTCCCTTCTATTTTTTTTCTTTTCTCTTACTTTCTTTCCAACTCCACTTCCCCAATTCCCCTTCCCACTCAAACATTTTCTTTTCATTTCCCAATATCTATTTTGACCTGTAGCCTCCTCTGCTCAATCTCCTTCAATTTTAACCCTCACTTGAAATGAGCGTGTTGGCCAAATCTCGCGGTCGGATCTTGGCTCTTCCCAGCAGGCTTCCTAGACATTTCATGACTTTAATTCTTACACACAGTTTTAAGACACCTTCTTCATTCCCAGGTCCTACTCCTCAGTGACAGTGAGCAGTGTGGTGACACAGTTCTCTGGAGCCAGAGTGCTGAGGTTGTCCTGTCTCCTCTCCTGAGTTTGTCACTTATCCTCTCCATTTCCTCCTCCCTAAAATATGAAAAGAGTAACAGTTTTTATTTCATAGATTTCTCGTGAGTTTTTGTAGTGGTTCTCACCCAGAGCAGTCTTACCCACTTCCCTTGGGGGACATTTAGTGATATCTTTAGATAGATCTGCTTTAACATCCGGGCAGATGATGTTGACATCCAGGGGCGGAAAAGCAAGGCTATTGCTAAGCTTTCTACAGTGCATGGGCCAGGAAGATGAACTGGGAGAGCTCAAGTTCTATCTTTCTGCTTACTTCTTAGTTAAATATTAGTTTATTATATTACCTTCCACAATGGGGCACAAATTCTGGAAGAGCAGAAATCAGTGAATTTGATGAATATGAAGTCGTATTATAATTGAAGTAAGGCTCAGTTTGCTGGATGTCTGGGGAAAAATAATTTTTAAACAGTGCGTCTTGTAGAAGTGCCCTCCTTTTCTGTCAGAAGGATTTCACCCCTAGGTCTTCGGCTCCACTATGGACAGCTGTTGATGACAAATCTACGTGGTACTGGATGGCAGAAGGAGGGCTGCAGGATGCCGTGATGCGGCAAGCATGGGCTTCTTCTTCCAACAAAGCAGCATCTGCATCACTGTCCCTGGAAGAGATCTGCAGAAGCGACAAGAACCACCCTGAACCCCACTGCTGAAGAAATGCATTCTGAAACCGAATGCCTGGGCCCAAAGGCACCGTTGTGCTTCATAAAGGGAAATACACGTTCATGCACTGGGAACCCCAAGGGGGGAAGGAGGAACTCAAGCTGCAGCTGTCCACACTGGTGTCCAGAAAGGACAAGAGGAAAGGAATCCGCCAGAAACGGCACCCTCAGCATTTTGCCACGTTGCCCACGGCCTGTCTGTCCCTGTCCCCATGAAGATGAGGCCAATCCTTGAAGAGGAAGTTCGGAGCCTGGAGCTCCTTCTCACAGAACGGAGCACGGCTCCCGCTCTATCTGGGAAACGCCTAAACGCGGGCCTTCTGTGTATTCCACTTGCGCATCTTTCGTCCATCCAGGATTTTGTCTGCCTCCCTTTCCCAACCGAGATGTGAATTCCTACCGAAAAGCCGCGCAGCTTCCTTTGCGCGGGTCGCGTCTTGCGAGGGAAGCTAGGGAAATCCCCGCCAGGGGCTGTGCCCTTGCTGACTGCTGTACTCTCTCGGCGCCTGCTGCTAGAACGGACACCTCGGGGATGAGAAGGCAGCAGCCTGGGACAGACTCAGCAGAAAGACACGGGTCAAGTCCACCCTTCTTGGAAGTGCGCGGCTGCCACCCCCCGCTCACTGGCCTCCCTTCCCTACGCGTAGAGGCTTCGTTCTGTTGCCGTGGACCCGCAGATAAATAACTTGCGACTCACACTGCAGCACCTGTGGTGACCGGGTGAACTGTTAATTATGAAATTTGGATATACCATCTGGGCTGGCATTTGGCTGAGGACAGCTGAAGCTCTCAGTGCGTCTGAGAAAAACTATGAATATTTTTTCTACTAATTATTACTCTACTTCCCAGCTGGCATTTCCTCGTCTCTCCTCTGTGCCATTCAGACCCGAGTCCTTCGAGGTTCCGCTAAGTCCCCTCTTCCACCACGTGCTTTTTCAGTGCGTGCTGTGAGTCCCTCTTGCATTTATAATGAGTTGCTTTCTTTGCTTTTCTCTTCTTTTGTATTTGGCGCAGGGTGTACAGGGT
Organism: Tympanoctomys barrerae; assembly: GCA_002564285.1. Lineage (NCBI taxonomy): Eukaryota > Metazoa > Chordata > Mammalia > Rodentia > Octodontidae > Tympanoctomys > Tympanoctomys barrerae. The sequence goes on along the minus strand of NDGN011521238.1, from coordinate 8,869 downwards.
CTTGCTACGTAGATCAGACTCGTGGTGGTCCTCCTGTTCTCAGCCTCCCAGGAGCTGGGATTACAGGCGCGAGCCACCGTGCCCTGTCTCAATTGCAGTCTCAGCATGCCCCGGGGGTGGGCCCGGCACGGTGGGCCTGGGGATCGAGCCGCTGGCCCCTGCACCTGCTTGCAGTCGCTCTAATCTGCTGAGCTATTCGGCATGCCCTGGAGAATCTTTAGTAACCCATTAGAAGCTATATTTTTACAGAACTAGAAGATGACATCCAAGGATGCTCCATGACTTTCCAAGAAAAATCCAGCGGGTGACCGAAACAAGGTCTTCTCTTGCTCTCTTCTGTGCTTTTCCTCGGTGAGCACCCAAGCTGTTTCCTTAGTTGCACTTGAATATCCCTGATCCTGGCCCTGCAGGTGTGCCCTCTGCTAATCGCGATGCCGCGCTCAGGCGACCCCCGGGTCATCAGTCATCGGATCCTTTGCAGCCCTCTCAGGTTCCCAGTTCCCCTCCAGCATCTCCAGCCAGAACCCTTCCCTGAGACTCTGCTAGCTTGTGTGGGTCTCCAGGGGGTCGCGGCTGGGCCACATGTTTGATCTCATCACAACTTAACCCTTCATATTTCATCTGTGTCTCCTTTTTGAATTATTAATGAACTTCAACCTACACAATCCATAAACTTGTACACTTTGATGGTGTGACACCATGTTTCAATGCGTGAGTGCATTGTGTTTAAGTTTCATGAAATATATCTATCTCCTACAACATTTATCATTTCTTTGTCATAAAAACTTTCAAATCATTTCTTCCAGCAGCAGTGCATATTTCAAAGATTTCTTTTCTTTCTGACAGCCACTTCTCAGGTGCCAGGCACTTTGGAACTTTGTCCTGTCCTACCAATTGTGCACAAACTTTTTGCAAAGAGCATTGTTTGATTGACAGTTATCTTTAAGTCTGAGTGCAGATGGATATGACAGGAGATTTCAAGAAAAAGATAAGGGGCCGGGGAGATAGCTCAGTGGAATAAGTGCTTGTCTGGCAAGCACAAGGTCCTGAGTTCAATCCCTGATACCAGGAAAGAGAGACAGAGAGAGAGAGAGAGAGAGAGAGAGAGAGAGAGAGAGAGAGAGAAGGATGGCATATGCTTGCCTTAGCATTTCTCATCACCTGCACTTTGTGACAAGAGAGGTTCTTGTCCGAGTTGCGGATGTCATTTCTCTCTAGCAGGCGAAGGCCCATCCCTAAACTTCCCTGTAGTCCAAGCATCTAGACCAGCAGGCTCCTAGATTTTGTGTTTTCTCAGAGTACTACCTACTAAAGTTATTCCCACCAGCAAGCACCCTGAGCTTTAGCTGTGTTGGCCCCTTCACTCTCTAGATTAAATTTCCTGTGTGTGACTTCCGGCAGGTACTGCTCTCTGATGCGACTTGCCATGCACACCATGTCAGCATGAAACGACTTCCTCAGCCTCTCTATCCACCGGTTTCCATCATCTCTAAAACAAGGAGACCAGGATACGTGCTCCCAAGGCCCCTCCGTGCTCTGAGTGGAGTGTTCCGGTGAACTGCAGCAAGGACCTGGCGAGGGGATGAACGTGGCTTCCACTGTGCTGGTTCTGGGGTACAGAACCATTACACAGCTTCTGCAGGTATTGTCTTTACATGACCCTAGGGAAAGGAACTCCAGACTGGCGGCACATCAATGCCAGAGATATTCAAACTTAAACAAAAAAGGGGATACAAATGAAAGACCATTTTGTATCTGTATATACAAAATAGGTAGGATAGATATACAGCTACTTTCTCTTAATTCAATGAGAAGAAAGATTTGTACTAATGGTGTTTGGACAAGGTATCATGTCTGCATCTTGTACTACGATAACCACTATGACGACAACAATAAGCAAGGTATTAATTATTGTAACTGTCCTACTAACCTGTTTTGAGACTGTCTCATTGTTATTTGTTTTTCAATAAAATTAATAATAATTTTTTTTAAATGACAGAAATATTTCTGACTGGGTGGAATTGTTGGCACCATTTTCAGAGATACCATGAGGTGAAAAAAAAATTCGTTTTGAATCCAATCACTGCAAGTTAGTTATTCAGCTATAAAGTATACTAATACTTTTCTCCACATGGTGTTCCTGCTGCTACTGCTGTTGACGTAATAAAGTACAAAATGTGGAAAATATATTAAAGCACCTAAAAAAAATGTGGCTCAGAAAATATGGCCAGTAAATGTTAGCTGCCTTTCTGATCTTACTCTATTCAAACTCATTCTGCATGTGCAAAAACTCCAAACTATGTATTTTGCCTAATCTAATTGTGTATTTCTCATTCTCCATGGGTGAGATACAAGTTATTAATGTAGTAAAAAGAATGACAGAAGCAAAGTGGAAGGGACTTCTAAGAGACACAGGACTCCGTCATTTGGTGGTCATGTACCACGAGTTTCTGCAGGAGTTCGGTTCCACACTCCCTCTGCCTCAGGGAGTCACATTAAGTAGGCTAAGCCGGGAACACACCCAACTTGCAGCTATCTAAATATATCTCACTCAAAAACTCTTCTCCCTTCATTCTCGGCAAGAAAAATAATAACAAAACATATGTTCTTGCACAAGGGTATAGAGTTTTGCGCTCTCAGCCAGCACAAACTGAAGCCTAGAAGATGAGTATCACCTCCTATTTTCAGAAAGAAGCGCAGCGCCGCCTCAGCTCCTGGCCTGCAGGCGTTTCCTCGGCTCATGTCTTTCTTACAGGGAAATTGGAACGCACAGCCCAGTGAGTCGTGCTTGATCGCGTGTGGTGCGCACGGTGAGAAGGCTATGGCCAGAACTCGCCGGGAAGACATGGTGGGAGGCCGCGGGCCTGCGCGGCTGTGCTGCCCCAGAATAGGGATGATAGGCCTGCGGGCCACGATGACAACGCGTGGGGAAAACTGTGATGTAGCTCTTTTGTCACAGCAAACATGGAGGCCTGCAGAAGCAGTGAGAAGGGAGACTGCTTTGTGGCTCTTTCTTCGAGGTCAGAGGGTGCACGCTGGGGCGCAGCCTGGAAGGACTGTGAGCTGCAGACTGCAGCCTCTTCCTGAGCCTCACGCCACCGTGGCAGCCTCTGGAGGACTCGGCCTCCTCTCCTCCAAGATCTTATCTCCAAGCCTCCTTCCAAGGCAAATAGGAGGCAACAACCTTGCACACTGGACATACTTAGATAGAAATAGCTAATCTTCTGCAGTCAACTGGCAGCACTTAAAGCAGTGGAACAAAGGAAAGGTTGAGGCACTGGTGAGACATTCTGAGATGACAGTCACCTCCCTTGGTGGTCTTGGCCTCTGCAGCTCATCTGTGTACATCATCTCAGGGCCAGAGTTCCCCGAAGTTCTTTTGAGGGGGAAAGAACGGGAGAGTACACAGGTTATAGCTCAAGGAGCACTGGTTTTAAAAGGTAGCACAGGCAGCTTGGAAAGCCCCATGATGAACTTCAGAAGGTGGGATTTTTCTCAAGATACTATGAAATCTGAAAACACAAAACTAAACAAAAACTCCCAAAGGGCTAGAATGCCATAATTTTGTCCAAGAATTTTTTTTCTAGGAGTTAATACATTCATACCTCACTCCCCAAAGAATGGCTCACATACGGTAGATACCTGAACACCTGTGTTTATGCTGGTGCGATTTACAGTAGCTCAGTACAATAGAAATGTGTAGAGGTTCAAACTCCAAAACATACACATGTATGTACATGAATGTAGCATGCATAGCCATATATAAATTATACATGTAATAGTACTGACTAAAAACTTAACTTGTAAACAGGATTCTTAGCTCTGAAGTTGTTCTTTTTGAGCTATAATCAAACACTAGCCACCATCCCCATCCCCATCAGCTTTTCAACTCCAAAGTCACTGTCCTCCATTGCTTAACTCTTCCAAAGAGATATTCCTGAGACTGTTTATATGGTCCAGTGCAGTTCCACTTCACTGTACTTTCAAGCTTTGCAAAATAATTTGATCCTAGAGTATGCATCATAAATTTATCTGTTTCTTTCACTCTTATCCATAGGTAGCTGCACTTCCAGAGGTAAAGGCAAATTATTTTTTTGTTTCAGGATTGTGAATTGAAAGAAAGAACACAGAGTTGCATCCTCTTTTCAGGAATTTAACTAACTTGACTACCAAAATAATTCTCCAAAAGATACTGAACTCCTAACCAGGAAGAAAAAAAAAGTTAATTTGGCAAAAGAGTGATCTCCGCATTTCTTAAAAATTTACAGTATTGTGAAGCATTTTGCAGGAAAACAAAGAAGAGAATGTAGTACTCTAGAAGATAGGCAGAAAAGGGCTGTAGGGAGAGTGGTCTTTTAAATGTTTTAAGAAAGGTTATTTTGCACTTATTATTCTATGTTTCTTCAAACTATCAATCAAATATAATGTGAAAATAAAGACATCATTTATACAAAAGTGCATAGAAAGTTTACCTCCTGCCTACCTTTTTTGAGGAAGCAATTTGAAGATATACTCCAACAAAGTGTGAAATCCAAGAAAGAAAGAGCCTTGAGCTATTAACAATCTCTGCAAATGACTCAAAGTCCAATAAAAATAAATCAGAGGCTGACAGCTATGTAGGCACCCAATAAAGCAATTGCTCCAAATTAAAATGAAAACTTTTCAAGCAGGAGAAAGGAATTGATCCTATTCAATGAGAGGGATGAGCAAGAAGCCACGAGGCCGTAACAACACAGAAAGGCTTCATTTTTTTCCTTAATAACTAGAAAACCAGGCCAAAGGGGTGGTCTAAAAGGAAAACTAGGGCCTAAACATGAGACAAACTAGACTGTAGCAAAAGAGAGTATTTTAAAGACACCAGGAAAAAGGACTTGAAGGTAGTATATAATATTTCCTCAAAATGTGTAGTGATCAAGATTTACAGAAGTATACTATAAATGCATTCTTATTGGAGACCATCTTTGAGAATTTCCACACAGACAAATTAGTGATCTTTGAGAAGTTCTCCCTTTTTGTGGAACGAGCATTTAAAGCAACCAAAGAAGCAGATGTGTCAAAATTTTCCCTAAAAGAGTTCCAAACTTTGGATCTGAAGTAATAAGTGTACAGTATAGTAGTTTCCAATATAGGCATAAAGGATGATTGAAACGCAAATAGGTGTCTGTGTGGTTTTGCTCTTTAGTGTTGTTATGAAAAGAACTGAGGAACTTACTCAAAATCAGGCCCCTCAGCCAGTGAAGAACAGCCAAATGCCTTCTGTTTTCGCTTCAGGAGGTCCTTGCACTTGTGCGTTGTGGACCCATCTCTTGAGTCCTACACACAGAACTCTAAGTCATGTCCTTTCTGGTCCAACAGCTTCTCTATCCCTAGGACATCTCATGGGGTTCCAGGGGCCACAATGAATAAAGCCTCTTCTCTAAATTCTCCCTGATTTCAAGGAAGACAATAAGGATAAAAGTGGTAAACCTGATATATTTCTGTCATTCCAGTCCATTTATTAAAAAATTAAAAAATTAGAACTTCACCACTGGATTTGAAATTACCTTCCATCTGGCAAAGCGCAGAAGAATCCATTATAATTCTGTAGCAGAATGTCATCACCTCCACCAATGTATAGCTAAACAGCAGTTACCAGAGGTTTAGAGGGTGAAGTGTCAATCAATGCAGGAGGGGTCAGGAGGATTACAGAAAACATACTCTCCCAGGACCAGAAGAGAATGCAGAGATGTGCTAACTTCCTGGCCTACGGGTGGGGGACCTGTGCCAAGAAACACTTGGACAACAGTCCCACAAATATGAACACAGCGGGGTTGTGGGGCTGGAGAGAGGTCAGGAGGGAAAGCGGTCTGGTGCAGCGGAAGCAGCACACAGTATATCGGGGAGACGCAGCTCCCCGGCCTTGCAGTGCACTGTTTGAGTGACTTAGCAGTTCCCCCAGCACATAGAGCCTCATTCTCCTCTAGGACTCAGGGTGCTGACAGCCACATGGCAGGGAGGCAAGTACAGAGTCACTGGCACGTAGGGTGCACACAGAGCTTAGGTTCTTTGCTCCCCTACCACCCATTGACTCCTTAAACTTCACTGTGTCCTTTATCCACCTGCTCATGGCCCTACTTAGCTGTGGCAGGTGAGTGTCATGCCCACCCTGCCTTATCCCTTTCATCAACCACCTGTATTTCCTTTCTGCTATGTCACAAGTGTTGCCTCGACTTCCAGAGCTTTATGTAAACACTTGGGATAAAGGGGGTCAAAGGCTTTGAAAATTTTGCAGACAAGCAAGGTGTGCAGCAGGCAAGCCCTTAAAGGGCTAACAATCTAGCCAGCTCCCTCCACTCAAGGGCACGGGGTCTCTCCACCGTTTTGCTCCTTGCTGCCTCCCTTCAAGGTTGATTGCAGCAGGGGCTGCATTTTGTCAATTTCTAGGAAAGCTTAGAGCTGCAGGTGCTCTGGATCATGACCTCCCTGTAGACTTAGAAATCCCACCTTTAAATATGTTCCTTACCAAGGGTTCCTACCATGTGTCTTGCGTGAGTTCGAAAAGAAAAGCATTTTCCAGTGCTTCCTCTTCTTCTGTATGTACTTTCATGAGAAGCCATTCAAATTTTTTCCAATATTGAAAGTCTCATAATCTTATGATAATTTTCTCTGTTTAAATATCATGCCCAATGACTATTTTCTGGTCCCTCTACTGGGAAAAGCTTGGCTCATCGGCACAGGCAGTGTCACTTCGCCTCACTGTCCATGTCCCTGAGCAAAGGTCATGCAGGACACACCCTGGCGGTGACGTCAGGCCAGATGGCTGCTTGCTCGTCAGGGCCAGACAAGAGATTTAAGAGGGTAGGGGTGCTCGTCCATGATGGGGAGGGGAATTCAAGCCTACTATCCACAAAGAGTGCAGCGTGTTCAGCTGAAAACTAGCATCTGTGTATAGACATGTATTTTTCCCCTTCCTTTTTTCTTTCCTTTTTCCATTCCCTCATTCCAGTTGTTCCTTCCCTATGAATAGTTTCTTTCCCTTTCACAGTACCTCTTAAATTTCATTTACTTTTTAATGTTCTTATACTAGGGAGATAGTACGATACTCCTGATTTCTATTGGTCTATTGAAAGAACAGTTAGTGCTTAAACTTTTTCCTCTTCTTAATATTTTGACCAATTTCATGTGCTTATATGTGATAATCTAAACAAATAACTTAAAGATAACAATGTGCAGCATAACAACCATTGTTTAATTCCTATCATTTTGTTTTGTGAAATTCTGTATCATTTCTAACGTGGTTTTTCTTTTTCTTTTTTTGCAATTTTTTATTGTCTTCAAAAAGTAAAAATTAGGGCCAGCCAGATAACTCAGTGAATGAAAGCCCTGCAAGCAGGAGCAGGAGCCAGGGGTTCAATCCCCAGGACTGCCATGCAGGCCTCACCCACAGGGTGCACTGAGATGGCAATTGAGACTGGGCATGGTGGTGCATGCCTGTAATCCCAGCTCTTG
>NDGN011521214.1:4509-17012 GCA_002564285.1 Tympanoctomys barrerae | reverse complement strand
CTTGCCTATATCTTGTAATATGAGAAACTACTTTGGCAATAACAATACACAATGTACTAACAATTGTTACTCTACTAAAATCTTGTTCTGAGATTTTGTACCACTGTTTTTATTTTTTTCTTTCTTTAAAATAAAAATAACTTATGAAAAAAAGAAAAAACACAGGTCAAAATAGTTCTATCTGGAAGATACATATTGTATAATGCCATATACAATAGCATTGCCTCAGAATGCTGCATTTTCTCATCTTCTCTTTATATAGTCTTTTGTTTGGAGTTTTATTGAAAACGACCTTTGAGAGATAACTGAGCCTAGGAAACAATCTAGATAAATGAAATAACTGCTCCTCTCAGAGAAAGCCACCTACAATTATTTTTGCAAGGATGGTCTTTGCTTTTAAGGGCCAATAAAATATTCAGATTTTCCCCAATGTTTGCAATTTAAGGTGCCCTTTTACAACCTTTCTTACTTTTACCACTTGTAAAGTACTTCTTGAGGCTTCCTTTGTGCCTTTATGAGCCATGGTAAAAATATATGGTGAATTCTTCTGCCAAATCTTACCCAATAAAAAGGCAGGCTTATAAAAATACCAAGGTGTGTCCTCATCAACTTTATTCACCAGATTTTGCACCTTGTAACTTATTGCTCTTCCCAAAGTCAAAATGATGATGAAAAGTAAACATTCTTAATTGATTCAGGACATCAAGGCAGCCATGACAGCCCAACTGAAGATACTCATCAGAACTGCTTCAGAAAAATGGCAGGAAATATGGGATAAATGCATTTCAAGTGAGGGCGAGCGTTATGAGGGAGATTAATGCAATGTGACTTTCTCTGTATTCAAAGGGTGAGGAAAAGTCCGTAGTAGTGCTTGGGCAGGAATATGACATGAGCTGAGTTATACTTTAAGAGGGTCACTTTGGTTTCCAGATGAAAAATAGATTGAAAAGGCCAAGAATGAAGCCAAGAGATCAAGTTGGAAGTGATGGCAACAGATGAGAGCGGACGGTGCTCCGGGCTCTGCTGCTATGAAGAGAGAGCAATAGGTCAGGTCCAGGGCACATTTTGAAGAGAGAGCAATAGGTTCTTCTAACAACTGTATGTGGAAGATGAGAGAAAGGATAACACCACCGACTTTGAGCTGGAGGAATTAAAGGGGCTACTGTTGCCATTCAGTGAAATGGAGAAGACTGGAGAAAAGTAGGTTTGAAATAAGTCTTGAGAATCAAGATTTTATATATATACAGGTCTCTACGCAGTTCAGACTCAGTGATCTTCCTATCTCAGCCTCCCCAAATCTGGGATTACAAGCACGCACCACTACACCTAGATTCTGGGCTGGCATGGCATGTGGTACCAGGGATTGAATTTAGGATCTTGCACTTGCCAGGCCAGCACTTAGACCACCTAGCTATCTCCCCAGCCTAAGATCTCTTTGAGAAATGTTAAATGTTATATGTAAGCAGTCTCTAAGAAATCCAAGTGAGCCTTCACAGTAAGATGCTGAAATACAATGAGTCCTCATATGACAAATTTGGCTAAAATTAAATAAACTTACCTGGGTATTTATCAAAGTAGTTTTGTGGGTTGTTGGTTTCACGTACTGTTTAATAGAATAATGTTGGAATTCCATTTCTGACCACAGTGGAGTAACTGATAGCACACTCTTTCCTCTAAAACGTAAACTATAAAACTGAACAAGACTAAGAGGCGCTGTTTCCAGGATGCATCCGTAGAGTGACAAAAAAGAAGGAGCCACGCAGAGAGCCCCAGGTACCCGTATGTAGGAGGCCAATGGTCCTGTTGATGAGGTCTTCTGCCCACATATGAGGGCAACACCCCTTATGGCTCCCTAGACAGTAGTTGTGGTGATTCTTCAAGTATCAACATAAACTTTGCAGGAGCTGCCACATTTACATTCAAAGACAGCCAAATATAGCCCTAGGGAGTGAATAGGGAGGGAATCTCAGTAGAGAAATAAAAACAATGAAAATAATGAAAAGCATCCTAGGGGAAAAGGATTTTGGAGACAATGAAGATGGAAAACTCTTGTTTTAAACGCATATACAGGTTGCTTCTTGGAGCACTGAATGTGTCTGCATCCCCAGCAGGGATTCCACAGGCAATCACATCCATACACATTTGACTACAGAACCCGACTTACCCAGGAAGAGCAGTCTGCAACGTATTTGAGGATGATGCATGAACTTTACAGCTCCTGGCTCTTCTAGCCATGGGCATTTCCTGACCTGCAATGTGCTCACTTGTCCCTTGAGCCCTGTCTCCCCTGCTCTGAAACCCTTTCCATCATCACATGTATATGATTAACTAATTGCTCAGCCCTTAAGCCTATCTTAAGTATCCCCTTCTTCCCTAAGCCTTCCCCCAGCTGCCTCCTAGAATCAGCCACCCTTTCCTGAGATTCCTTATACGCTGTGCAAACATCCACTGAGTCATGGTCTGCCATCCTGCAGCACAATTATATGTTCACATGGCTCTCCCTGTGACCTCCTTATGGGACTGCCACCTGCTTGAGGGCAGTGATCACTCTGACTCATCTCAATGTTCTTGCATACATCACAAACTCAGAGATTGGCAGCATCATAAGAACCTATGGAGTGAGCAATGTCTTACTTCAGAAGCTGACAACGGCTGGAAAGCAATGACCAAGATGACAGGTCCCAATGTTTAGCAGGACAAAGGTGAGTCATTATAGTATTTGGCAGCATAATATTTCATGCTGGTTACAAACATAAGTTCTGGGACCAGGCTGCCAGATACTTGTTCTCTCTATGTCCTGGGGCAACTTATTTAACCACCATTAGCCTCAGACTCCTCATCTGGAAAATTAGGATAGTAGCACTTTCTGCCTTATAGGATTTGTGAGGATTAAAGTGAGATAATCCACATAATATAGTTATAAAGCCCTACATGTACAGAGTGAGTGGTGGCTATATATATATATCATTACTTTTTCCTGTTTATCATGTGCCTACCACCCATTTCTCTATTAAGCATTGGTCAGTCATCAATTTCCCCCTTCCCTTTCCCTCCCCGACCCAGGCCCCTGTCTTGTACTACCACCCTTTTCTAACATCTATTTACCCAAAGAGCAGCACTTGCTGCCAGCATATTCTAGCATGCACTAATCTCCATGTGTATTTGAAAATCAGATACTCTGTACATGGGCCGACTCATCCCTCAAGACCACATGAGAGTCCAGTGTGTCCATGAAGCTTTACCAACTCTTAACCTCTCCTTTCCCTCTGCAGTACTTGTCTGGTGCCCGTGATTTGGCATTTGGCTGGGTGGCCCCAGTGTTTAAATATGCAAGACTTTCCAGTCTTCCTTGGGAAGACTGTGTTGCACTTGGTAGAGTCCTGAGCCCATTCCACTTCCTTCTAGACTCAAGACTCAGGAAAGGGACATTTCAGGACACTGAGATGAAGGGGTTGCACATCAGATCATCCCTACAGATGTCCTCTGAGATTGCAACAATTGCACAGCAAAAGTCACATGTCCAGATGCCTACAGAGTCCAGGCAGCCTGCTTGTTCATGAGATGTTTAAGGTTTAAGATCATTGAATATCATAACCCAGAGGCATCCTGTTAACTAAAAGGGTTGGGTGGTTCTGAGCTGCATGAATAGAAGCATCTGGCCTAAGACAGGCACAGAATTCATGTCCTCTCAGCTAGTGTGACATACTGTCTCTCTCTTACACACTGATGTGGTAGTGGTAGTACCAAGAACATGCAAAGGAGAGAAGCAAGAATATTTAGTAGTCTTGAAATGGCACCAGAGGATAAAAAGCAAGATTTAAGGATACTGTGTTGAGAAAATAGAGATTAGTCTGATCCTTTTGATGGCAATTGTTAGGATTTCTCTAAACCTTGATAATGATATACCTATAATATCTGAGCAAAAGTTTATCAAATAACCTTTTGCTAAATCTTCTTGATTAAGTGGTTTGGACATGTGCTTCCTCCTCCCCTTCCTCCAATCCAGCTTTAATTATTGCAAAAACAGCTTATAGTATTCTTTTCACATCAGGGCTTTAGTGCAGTATGAGTGATTTCATATAGAATATGAGGTCTGAGTATCACTGGGAACAACATTCTCTCAGCTGTGCACTCAGCGTAGGAAGGTAGTGAATAATATCACCTTGCAATACTGGAACTATGTTACTGCAGAAGTATAAGACTGCTAACCAGTCCACATGAGATTATACAGAAGAGAGTCCCAGTACATAGTGAAATACATACTCTAAGAATTAATGAGAGTAAAACAGTCTGAGAAAGTTAAAATGTTCAGAGAGATGAAAAAATGAACAAGATTCAGGCACAAAGGGAACACTGGGGAAAATAAGGAGGCAAAATAAATTTCAAAAAGAAAATATGCAGTCATTAAAATTTTAAAACTCAGTAGAGAAGGCAGACTTGGTCAGGAGAGAGAGCAGTAGGGGCTCGGAAGACAGATCTGAGAAAGCTTCACCAAAGCACAGAAGGAGAACGGAATTTGTAAAAGTGAATTCAACGTGATGTGAGGGTAGATGACAAAACTGGATACAAATCTAACAGGAGCTCAAAGGACAGAATGAGAGAAGAGCAACCTACTAAAATGAAAATGGCAAAGAATTTACTGGGATGGAAGGGTGAGTTTTCAGATTGAGAAAGCACACTGAATTATGAGAGGAAAAGTAAAAATAAATCCACCTAGTCCCCTCATAGCGAAACTGAGGTGTATCAGTACAACAAGAGAACATTAAGGTCCCTACAAAAGGGAACTAAAGTAGGTTGACTGCAAAGCTACATCCTGTCTTGCCTGGTGGTCTGGGGATATTCAGGTTCTAGCCAGGAAAGGAACAAGAACTGACAAGTAGCCAGCCATTACCCAAGTGCAGGTGAAACAGCTGAGAGAGATGTGGGGGCCAAAAAGAAGGGAATGGTTTCTATCAAACTGCTTTGCACGGATTCCTTTGAATATCTGGTAGGAATATGGACGTGCACTTTCACCCCTTCATCTGCATGTGGGGGTGGCACCCAGCTTCTTATAGCACCCACAGTCCATCTCCTTTTTGATAGCTGTGTATAAAAATATTCTCCCAAAGTAGAGTTCTCAATCCTGACTGCATGTTAGACCTAAAAACATGTCTTAAACATCCAAGGTTCAAGTCCTACTATCACTAAAAATTAAAATATCCAGATGATTTTCTTGTGCAGTTGGGGTTGAAATTCTTGTCTTAAGACAACGTTTCTTAACTTTGACACTATTGGGACAGATCATTCTTCACGGTGGGGTTGTCCTTAATGCTGCAAGACATTTAGCAGCATCTGTGGTCTCCACCCCATAGAGGTCACCTGAGTATCTATGTCACAGCTGCGACAATCAATTGTCTACAGCCCAGCTGCACAATGTTTCTTGGGTGACCTCAACCCACAGCTGACACACTCACAAACTTAAAATAAAAGCTTCAGAAAACATTTCTATCCTTAGTGTAAGTGATACACTCTGATTTTTCTGGTCTTTTCCATCCTTTTCTGTCTCTCTTTGTTCTCTAATACTTCTATGACCTACTAAGCCTCCCATCCATCTCTAAGCCACTGCGCTCCATCTTCTGCCTAATGATGGCATCAGAACTGCTCTTGCTGAAGGTCTCCAACGCTCTACTCACTTGAGAGTCTCTTTTCAGTCCCTGGCTTACCTAAGCTCTCTGAGACACTAGATAGAGCTGACCATGTAGTCCCCAAGACAGTCTTTTTCCTTACTTCAAGGACATCATACCTTTTCAGTCTCCTCTGCCCTGTCTCATCCATTTATCTTTGTTTCTGGGCCTTTCTTCAGCTGGTCTTTACATTATCAAGAGTCTCACTTTCCCTCTACTCTTTCATATCCAATAGCTTTCCAAACCAACCAGATGCCATTGACTCCTAAATTTATATTCCACCCAGACCTCTCTTCTGAACTTGGCATCCACAAATCCAGCCACCTTCTTAACCTGTCTTATAAAACTCTGTAGATATAAGAGAAGAAACTCTGGACCTTTCCTTCAAGCTTTTATTATTCTTGTTTTTTAATCTCAGTAAATAACACCACTGGCCCATGCAATTGCTTAAGCAGGAAACCTAGAGATCTTAGTGGCTACCCCTCAGATACCTGATTCTGTCCACTTCCAAAACATATCCACAGCCTACAACTCACCTCCATCTCCAAGGCCAGCACTCTGCTCTGAATCACTGTCATCTCTGCGCACTGCAGAGGTCTCTGGGTGCTTTTGAATTCTAGTCTAGTCTCTAGCCTACAGACAGAAGCACTTTTAAAATATAAATGTGATCATGTCTTTACTTGCATACATTCAATGACTTCCCTTTGGATTCGGAACCAAAAACTAAACTCTCAGCCAGGCCTAGCATGCTTTCCACAACCTGACCCTTGCTCACCTCCAGAGACCCCCTGGGAAGTGCTTAACTGCTGGCCCTATGCCTCTGGCACAATGACCCACCTTCTCTCAGCTGCCCAAGCTCTTCCCTGCCCTTCTGCCTGAAGAGGCTTTGCCTTGCCTTTCCAGGCTGTGTCCTACCAGTCCTTGATGTATCAGAGTGGCTCCCACTCATCTGGAGGCTTCTCCACCCACCACCTCCCACCCCAATTTAAATTAGGTCCCCACTATATACACTCTTTCCTAGCACACTCTCCTTTGCTTCTACTGCACCATCTATGCAATTGTATGTGTTCCTACAAGAAATCAGCTCTGTGAGATGAGATGTATGCTCTGAATCTAGGCTAGTGCCTGGCCCAAGGTCAACACTTCATGAGTAGTAATTGGATGAATGGATAAACAGTGTTAGCTACTACAGAAAGAAATGGCAAGACAGGGCTTAACTGTGCAGCTAAATGTTGATAAGATGGCAAATTGGCACCCATCTTTCAAGAAAATTGCTGCCAATGGGAATATAAGAAAGTAACACTGTGGAAAAGGGCAGTAAGGTAAGAAGTCTGCATCTGTTTTTCTTTTGACGTGGGGTCTTGCTATGTTGCCCAGACTGGCCTCAAACTCTTGCTCTCAAGTGATCCTCCTGCCTCAGCCTACCAAGCAGATAGGATTATAGGGGTGTACCACTGAACCCCATTAAAGGAAATGCTATGGATTAAACTATTTGGAAAGTGACATCAATAATGTTCATGTGTCCTATGCTAGGAGGCCTCCTTCTCTGACCATGTCCTGAGGAAACTCAGCCACGGTCCTCTCAGTGGGGGTCAAGTGCCTCTCTGAGCACCAAGGCCTGTTAGGAGCAGCCACATGTGACACCGTTGCTGGTTCCCCACTCCCCCGAGCCTCTTCTAGCCACAGATGTTTCCAGCGTCCATCCCATCCTTGTGAACTCAAGCCTCACCAGGGGCGGGGGATGTAATTTTTCTTTTAGACAGCTTTTTCTGGTAAAATACAAACATGACCTTTGAGAACTGCTGATCTGAAGCCTTGAGCGTTGATTCCACTTGGAACTAAGAATTTCTTCACCACTCTTACTTATGCAATTACAAGAAAATGACAAAAGTTGATTTCTGCAATGAGTCTTAAACATCTTCATACAGCTCCTGGCTGTGGGCTCTCAGTCTGTTGGGATATACTTGATGAACTCACTTCTCCGTGTGAGGGTGGACAAATTACTGTTTTTCTGAGCTTGTTTATTCAGCAATAAAATAAACGAGGGGGTTGGAGTGGAATTTTGCTGTGGTCTAGAGCATACGCATATTCAGATGTCACAGGGGACTCTCCAAATCTGGTCTTTGGGGACATAACCTAAGCCTGTGAATTTTAAGAAGCTCTACAGATTGTACTGATACGCACTGCTGAATATTGTCTTGTATTCTCCTAATTTCTCATATGTTATATTGACACCCCATTTTGTTTAGTGCAAAATTTTGTCTAACAATAGTGCAAACATCTCCCTCAATGAAATTTGGTACTGTGACTGCATTTACATTTGGGCTTATTTATGGGGGACCAAGAGATGGAGGGATGAAGTCAGGTGGGGAGAAGAGGATGCAGAAAGAATCAAAATATGATCTGTGTTTGTACAAACTCCCCACAATGACAGTAATCATTATGTGCTGCAAACATGGGCTTATAAAAATTAAAAATTGAATATCAAAGAGAAAATTATTTAGATAGACAATTTCTTTGCAAATAAAACTAAGTACTGATGCTGTCTTAACCTATATAGTTAGAGCATCAAAGTAAGTACTTGGTTTGGGGAGAATACTACTGCCTACAAAAAGATGCCTCAGTCAAGATGTTCTGTAGCTTTATTGGTGAGAAAGCACCATGTAGGAGTCTCCAAGCAAACCCACCTCAACCCTTTAGATTTGAGAATTAGAGGAAAAGTCTTACATCAAGGATGAGAATAAAGAACTGAAACTTACACTGGAATTGAGAACAGAAATCGCAGCATGGCTGAAAAGCAGAACATAGTTGCAGGGGAATCGCCATTGCGTATCAGAATTGAGTGGGTGAGTCAGAAAGAGCTGACCAAAGAGAAATCATCTGGAGTGGCCTCAGAGCACAGAGGAGAAGGAGGCACAGATTCTGAGGCCTGAGAAGAAAGGCAAGAACATCGCTGGGTGAAGTAACTGCTCTATCCTCTTTCCCCAGATACATGGGTAAACCTCCAGCCCCTCTGGCCTAGGCCAAGGTGCAACAGAATTGCGACTCTAGAGCTAGACTATGCCTCCATCCTGTCAAAATAGAAATTGAGCTGAGGTCCAAATTATAGTGATTTTTTGTATACCCAAGTTTATGTATACCATACAGTTGCAATTAATCATTACCTTTGCTTTTGCTTCTGTTGCTTTTCTTCTGAAAGCCTTTTCAGCAGCACTTGGTGGCTAAAGTGGAGACCTCTGGCATCTCCTAAACACTTCTGCTTGAGTTACCTCCTTCTTTCACTTCTCCAGGTAAAGACTGCCTCTTCCTCCTCACCTCTACAGCGGTAAGACCATTCACTGCTCCTGGGTTCCATTCATTTGCCCCATGGACCCCATGCATCAGAGACCCCCTTGACAACAGAAACAGAGGAGGGATTAGACAGATGCATTCTCTCTCAGGAGTGTGCAGTGAAGGTGAGAGCAGACAGTAAACAAATAAATACACAAGCGGTCAGGTGACGACAAGTGCTCCGAAGACAAAAATAGTCCACTAAAGGAATGCAGAGAGAAGGAGCCAGGTGCTACTTGAGAGGGGGTCAGAGAGGCCAGCTCTGTGCTGCACAGACATGGGGAAGGGAGCTGAGGGGACTTAGGAGAGTGTATTACACATGTGAGAGCCTCAGATGGTCAGCCAACTGGCCCAGTGGGGTGCGGGTACTGTGTCCTAGCAGTGTGCCCAACCTTAGGCTAAACCAGATGACCTCCAAATGACAGGCAGATGTCACCAGGTCCACACCTCCATGGATGAAAGACATATTGACCCAAAATAAAAGTTGGTAGCAAGGGGAATGGGCTTTTATCCAAAACAATGATTCTGTAAACATATAAAACTACTTAGCAAAAGAATAGACTGTGATAAAATCTAAATAACCAAACCAGCAAACTGGCATTTCCAAAACCAGTCAGCCCTCCTTAGCCATGGGTTCTGTATCTGAGGATTCATCCAACCATGGGTTGAAAATATTCAGAGAAAAAAAGTGCATCTGTTCTTTCGCATCAAACTCTTTTCCTTGGCATTTTTCCCTAAGCAATGTAGCATAATAACATTTACCTAGCATTTGTGTTGTGTTAGGTATTACAAGTCATCTCGAAATGATTTCAAGTATATGGGAGGACATACATAAAGTCAATATAAATACTATCCCATTTTATGTAAGGACTCATGCGATTTGGGGGATCTGCTTGGGCGATGCTGGAGTGCCTCGGAACTAATCCCCAGGAGGAATTGAGGGACAACTGTAGGGTTTCTCCATATACTTTATTGATTTGGAACTGTCGAGAGGAGGTTTAGAGGTTCACGGCCCCAGCCATGTTCTGAGCTTCTATCAGAACCATTCAACTTCCAGAAGGTCTCCTATCAACCACAGGTGAGAAATGTGTGCAGGTGGATGGTGACTTGGGAAGCACACAGACTGAGGTGTAAATGAAGCTGAATCAGGAGGTCAAAGATCTAACCCAAGATCACACTGCAGCTCGCCGAGCGAGGACTCAGGTAGGTCTCAAGGAAGGAGAGAGGCCAATCCCAAAAGGCTATGAACCATTGGATTCCATTTGTAAAATGCTCTTAAAATAACACACTCAGAGCTGGAGAATGGAATCTAGGCTGCAGAGACTAAGGAGGGAGGTGACTACAGTTACAGTAGAGCAGCACAAGATTTCTCATGGGGAGGGGACAGATTCATGTGTTGATTATGGTAACGATTTCACAAAGGTCTGTGGCTGGAATTGCACAGAACTAAATATGCACACATATTTGTGCATTAAGTCTGATGACATCTTAAACAGCTCTGTGGGTTGTCCCAATGTTGATTGCATGATTTAATAGTACACTATAATTACGCAAGATGTCACACTGAGGAAAAGTGAAGAAAGGAGTACACAGTACTTCTGTTTCAGTTTCTTCTTCCTCTGTGTGTGTGTGTGTGTGTGTGTGTGTGTGTGTGTGTGTGTGTGTGTAGGGGTGGCAGGAGGAGGGGACTAGGGAATGAGCCCAGGACCTCGCAAATGCAAGGCAAGCCCGCCACCACTGAGACATACCTCTAGTTCCTTACAACTGCACATGAATGGATAATTACTTTACAATAGAAAGTTAAACTCAGAGAATCAGAGCCCTATTCCGAATAAGCCTTAATCATGATGGAAGGCCAGCTTTAGATATCAAGAGATCTTTTAAGCAATTTAGTATTTTAAATTATCCATTTTCTGGAATGTTTGTTCATCTCTTTCATGGACAAGGAGAGTAAATGAAATTTAAAATAGTTTTACAATGATTTATTAAGTAGCTTGCTTTAATCTTTACTTTCTCAGAATGCAATAACATGAAACATCCCAGGTCACTGTAAATGTTCCAGTTCTTCTCAGCTTTGAAAAATATCTGTATTCCTTCAGCAATCACTATTAAAACACAGACTACTATAAATAGATAGAAATCAGACAGGGCCACGAGACAGAAAAGAAAGGAGAAGAAAAGTACAAAGAATTATGATCTGTTGTATCCATGTACCAATTCACCATGAGGAATAGAATGGCTAAGTCCTGCAAACATGGACTGCTAAAAGTTTTCAAAATTATTTTTAAAAAGAAAAGAAATCAGGAGGCAACAGTGATCCTCGCCGCCTAGCAACCCACACTGCGCTGTGTACATGTGAGTCGCTCACACCTCTGCATCCCTGGAGGGGTGGGAAGAAAGCAACTCCTGGCTCAGCATTTTGGAGGACTCTGCTCTGGACCCACAGAAAAGCAACTTTCCTTTGCTCACCTTTTCTTTCTTTGTTTGAAATTTTACTTCATAGTCTCTGGAGGATACTGCAGTGCAGTTTTCATATTTATTTGCACTTAGCAATCTGTGCAAAATGTTACAAGTCTATTGTCTCCGTTACTCTTCTCTCATTGCTGGGACAAAATACCCAACAACCAAAATTAAGGAAGGAAAGGTTTATTTAGCTCACAGTTAGTCGAGGTTTCAGTCCATACTCAGCTGGCTCCAAGGCAGAGTGGCACATGGCAGAGAGCAGTCATTCATGGCCACAGCAAAAAGCAGAGAGCAAAGGGAGGGGCAGCAGCTCAGGCTGCTAGCAAGCCTGTCTCCCTTCCTCACAATGTAATGCAGATTACATACCCCAGGGCAGGTGAAGCATCCATAACCACAATAACACAAACTTCAGAAGCCTCCTGCCCCCCATGACTGCATGAGACTTTGGGGAGGACACCTACATGCAAATCACAACACCTATGATCAAGTCTGTGCCAGCCCCATAGGTGCTACTGCAAGGCTCCCATCTCCCTTGAAACTTGGTGGTGGCTGATGGTGGGCAGAACTCAGGGCTTCAGTGGCTGAGGGTTAGAGGTGGATGTTTAGAGGTGAGCTAAGTAAACATTTCCTTCCTTAATTTTGGTTGTTGGGTATTTTGTCCCAGCAATGAGAGAAGAGTAATGGAGACAACAGACTTGTAATATTTTGCACAGATTGCTAAGCAGCCCATCCATAGGGGTCCTCATCTCAGGGGAGCTGTTTTCCCAGAGGTGGCGAGGGCAGACCAACAGACCACAGACAGAGAGACTGAGGTTGTTAAATCTAATCTTCAAGTAGAGTTGCATCACCTTAGCCATATTCCATTGTAGCGTGAGCCATTAGGCTCAGTCCACACCCAAGAGGAGATGGACTGGTTTACAGAAAATGTGGAGATTGTATAATTGGGAACCACAGCTTTCAACCTTTCAAGGCTCTCAAGCAATGAAGGGAATCTCTCTCTCTCTCTCTCTCTCTCTCTCTCTCTCTCTCTCTCTCTCTCTCTCTCTC
>NDGN011521201.1:432-14801 GCA_002564285.1 Tympanoctomys barrerae | reverse complement strand
TGTATATCCTTATGCACTTTACTCCTTTCATTTCACAACATTCCTTGGAGATAAGTTCACATAGTGTCTTTAAAAGTTAATATTATAATGTATTCATGCACTGACAAACACTCCTTATAATCATCATCCTTAATGTTTGTAAGCTATTTCAGCAAATGATACATTCATTTCTTTAATAAATGTTTACAAAGCACCTGCCACATCTGCAGAGCACTAAGATAAAAAATATGGAACCATGGCAGAGTGGGAGAGAGTCAGCTACGCAAGGAGTTATGGACAGTCTCTAAGTGCCACAGGAGGAGCACAGGTGATATCAAGGGAGGAAAGGAAGGCGTGTTCAAACTAGTGAAGGAAAATGCTGAAGGATAAGTAAGAAGAGTCAGTTCATGGATAAAGCAAGAAGACCACCCCAGGCAGGGGCCAGGAACAGTATGTGCAAGGACACAGTAATAGGAATGAGAACTGTGGTCTTTAATGTATGGCGACATCTTTGATATCAATAATGCCATGATGTTCAACTTGAAACCCATCTGTTTCTGCATTTTGTAGTATTTCCTTGGTTATAATCCCAGAAGTGGGAATGCTGAATCAAAATGTAGGAGCACTGTGACCTGCTACACACAACCAAATATCTTCCAAATAGATGAAGCCATTTCACAAGGACACCAGCAATGTCTGAGTAACATCAATGCTCATTATCTTCACATCTTTATTGTTACTTTGTTTTAACATTAGTAAGTAAATTTCTCCATATATTTGTTACTATTTTGATTTCCTATGTAGATTATTTTCTATTTACACACAATAATTGAAATTCTGTATTTACTTTTTTTCTTTTTGTATTTAGTACAGGGTCTACAGGGTCTCACTATGTAGATCCAAATCGTAGTGATTCTCCTGTTTCAGCCTCTCAAGCGTTAGCATTACAGGCACGTGCCCCACCATGCCCAGTCTCAATTGCTGTCTCAGCACACCCTGGGTTTGGGCTTGGGGTTGAACCCAGCTACTGCACTCTACCTAAACAAGCACTTTAATCCACTGAGCTATCTGGCCAGCCCTGAAATTCTGTATTTTCTTTAGCTGTTATTAGTCCTACTCATACTACAGATATTCAGGCTTTTATTTTTCATACTTGTTGCCAATATATTTTTCTAGTTATCTTACATGAAAAAAAATTGACACAGAGCTTTTAAAGATATACCCAGTCATGGTCATTGATTATTTCTTTCTATTGCTTCTAAGTTGAAAATTACTTCTGTTGAGAAGTTCAACAGATATTGTTTTCTTCTTATTTGAATTAAAAATATATTTAACTCATTAATCTGTCTAGAATTTTCTTTGTGTATGACCCCTCCCAATTTGCCAGTGAATTATATGAACTTTCCCTTCTCTATTGATTTTTCCTTTTGATACTTTTTTTTTTTTTCTCTCAG
This sequence comes from Tympanoctomys barrerae, assembly GCA_002564285.1. NCBI lineage: Eukaryota > Metazoa > Chordata > Mammalia > Rodentia > Octodontidae > Tympanoctomys > Tympanoctomys barrerae. The sequence continues at coordinate 13,368 of NDGN011521201.1, read as the reverse complement.
GTTTAGATGCACAGTGTAATGGATGGGAAAACTCATACATTCTGGAACAGGCAGAACTGTGGAGACAGGAGAACCCCTGTTGCCAGGGGCTGTAGGAAGGGAGGAGTGCCAGACAGAACAGGTAGATTTTTCAGGACAGTGGAAACACTTTGTACACTACTTCCATGGTGGATACCAGCCTTACATACCTATGTAACCCGGTGGCATGTACAAGCCCCAAGAGTGAGCCCTAATATAAACGTGAATTTTGGGCGATAATGATGGAGCAATCAATGGAGGTTCATCAACCATAGCAAATGTGCTACTCTGGTGGGGGATGTCCAACAAAGACTACACTTGTGTGGAGCCTGGGCATATCGGATGTATCTACTGATTTTTCTTTTTATTTTATGGAAAAGGAAGTAAAGCAAAATTTCCTAACAGGAAAGGAGAATAACCATAGTTAATATATTGAGTATTGGTATCTTTCAAGTAGTTACTCAGTTTACAAGATTTGGGTACATAAAAGTTCTCTAAATGGTATTAGCGTGAACTGATTTTTCTTTCAAAGATGAATCACATTTAGAGATCAACTAATTCCTCAACTGGAACCAATTTCTAGTTCTCTTCCTGAACGTGTCTTCTCAGTTTAAAAGACCTTTCCTCTGACTTAGCCAGTATTCCTGCATCAATTTCTCTGTCTATATATAGAAAGAACTACAACCTAGCACAAATAGGCTTAGGTAAAGCTTGTCAGGCTTTGCCCTTGATGGGGGAAATCTGCTACTGAAAGCAGACCTTGTTTTTTAAACCTCAGAGAGGTGGTTGTAGCTAGTTTCTGGTGTTGGCCAGCACCGTCTTCTCTATGTGCGGGCTCACGTGGCCGCTTTCCTTTGGGAGACTGCTTGCCATTCCTCAATATAGCCTCAATTCCTCTGAAGGCCAGGTCCACCTATCTCATGTTGACTGCAGGAAAAAATAACTTCTTGCTTCACCAAAACTTGACTGACTTCATCAGCTAGCCAGCTTTTGAGAAAAGGCAGAAGCCCTTATCCAGGGTAACCATGTGTGGTGATTCCCACTTATGTACAACTGGGAAGCTCACTAAACAGGAAGATTTTGGAACCCAGTATACCATCGCCCCGATGCTGGAAAAAATTTCGGATTTCATGTTTTTCAAGATATTTAAAGTCCTAAGAAAATTCGCTTAAGTTTTCCTTCCCCTACAAGACGCTGGCACCTGCTTGGGCGACAAATGGGCACAACGGCCTCAGTGGGGCCCACAGCCACTGCCAGCTTTCCCAAGAGGTCGGGAGCCCAGAGTGGCCGAGGGCACTCCGGGGAGAGTGGGGTGGGCGGGAAAGCCGACGGAGAGCCCGCGGAGTGGACAGGCGTTCGTCCGAATGGTACTCCTGGGCCACTGATCCTCCCCTGCCCACCTCGAGGACCAAACTCCCTCCTTCGCGGGTGCAAGCTGCGCCACCGCATTGCCCTGAAGACCCCGTCCCCTCGCCTCCCGGCCCGCGTCCTCTGGGGGCCCAGCCCTGCGCTAGTCCCCTAGTCCGTACCGCTGCCGCCCACACGCTCCCGGACGCCCTTTCTCTGCCCTACGCCTGGTGTTGAACAGAGGAAGGGCTGGCGAGGAAGGAGTAGAGAAAGATGCTGAGCACAGTGCTCGCTCCGCCTAGCCCTGACGGTGGGCGGAGCTGCGGGCTGGAGGGCGGGGCGAGAAGCGTAGGCGGGGCCGCGGGCTTGGGGGCGGGCCCGCTGGTGGGCGGGGCGAGCGGCGGTGAAGGGGAAAGGCGTCCTATCCTGCTGCTCAGCTGCGCGACTGTCTGATCCCCGGACCCTGCGGACGCGACTAGCTCTGTGCTCGGCTCGGCTCGGCCCAGCTCGGCCCGGCTCGGCTCGGTCCGGCCCGGCCCGGCCTGGCCCGGCCCGGCCCGGCTCGGCTCGGCTCGGCTCGGCTCGGCTCGACTCGGCTCGGCTCGGCTCGGCTCGGCTCACGGCCCCGGCGGCCTGGGCGCGCGAGGGCTGGAGCTGCGGGCGGCGCTAGCCGGTCGGATCCGAGCCTCGCCGGGCTGCTCCAGCCGGGCTCGGCTACACACTCTGGCCGCCGGGGCCGGAGCCCTCATGAGCCCGGACGATGTCCGGGAAGCACTACAAAGGTCCTGAAGTCAGTTGCTGCATTAAATACTTCATTTTTGGCTTCAATGTCATATTCTGGGTGAGTGAGCCCACAGCTTTCGCAGCTCCGGGGCGCCGCGGTCTTTCTAGGGAGCCAGCGGGAGCCGGCCAGGCTGGAGCTCAGGGCGGCGAGAGGCGCAGGGCAGCCGCGGGGCTGGAGGCCGGGATGGGGCTGCCGGGGCACCGCCGGCTTCGTGCTAGTCTAGCACGCACGGACCCTGCGCCCTGCCCGGGACGCGCGGCTGCTCGCTGGATTCCCGGTGGGCGTGTGGGTGCGTGTGGGGTGCAGCGGTCCTTTCTGTCTGCGATTAATAACAAGTCGCGGGCAGCACGGGTTTCAGCGCGCTCGCGCCTCCGCCTCCTCCAGAGGAGTGACACAGCGGCTGGTTTTGTAAACCCTCGGGGAAACGCAGAGGGGAAGGTGCGTGAGGGAGCTCGCCGGGAGCCGGGCCCGGGCCTGGGTCACAGGGCGGTGCTCTGCTCGGCCCCTCAGGGTCTGCTCGGCCACTAAGGTAATTCGGCTGGGACCCTGCTCTTTTGTTTTGATTCTTCGCGGGGATCTCACAGACGTTCAGCATCCAGACAAAGAGTTCTGCGCTAGGCGACAGGAATCGGTGATTTGGGAGACAGGGATGTTTTCCTCCTCCGGGTTGTCCTGCCTCGCCCTCCCCCGCGCTGGGCACCCCTTCCTGGGAGGAAAGATGGAGGCGTCGGCTAGGGGTCTCCAAGTTGCTGCTCGAGGTGGGATAAACAATGATCCTGTGGGGATTCGGCACAATGCACAGCGGTCTGAACACAGTGCATCTCTATCTGGTCTCCTTTGATTTTGGCTGTTTGCTATCTATCGGTGAGAACTGCTGTCATTTTTTTCTACACTTTTACCAGGTTCTTTTCTCTTTTTTTATAGGAGTGTTTTGTGTTGGTCAGGTGTGTCATACGAAGGGAAATGGAAGGGATTGTTCTGGTCCTGCGGACTGATAAAGATTTGTGAGGTGGGCATGTGAATAGAGACCGTACCCAGCAGCGCTTTGGTGTGTGTGCTTGTTTGGATGTGAGTGTGTATGACTTGGGGAGAAGTCACCCCACCCTTGGGTCCTCCTCACAGAAAAGTACAGCCCGAAGAAATTGCTTTCTTTGCTTCCTTCTCCCACCCTTTCTGGAAATGTTTAAAAGCAGTAGGTAGTCCTATTTCAGAGTGAGGTGTTCTGATTTTATTAGCGCTTAGTAACTTTGAGAGGTGAGGACTGCTGAATTGGGACTGGCCTTCCACGGGGGAGTGAATCTAGGCTTTTGGTTTCTGCTTCAACATTTCCAAAAGTTGCGCCACTAGGCTACAGGGCACCAAAAAGCACCCAGGAGCTTTCTCTGCATTTTCATAGCAGGAAATGAAAGGATTTGGGCCTGCTTCCCTCATGGTGTAATATTGTGAGAACGCAGAGGTAATTTAGCCTAATGGAAACCTTAAAGGAACTACAGACTGCTCATAAGGAGTTTGGGAACAGAGGCGCATCTAGACTGATTTTGAAAAAAATCTTTTTTAGGGGAGGAGTAGTTTTGTTTGGAAATAGACTAAGGTTGAGCAACTGAAACAGCAGCCCCAGGCACAATTATTAAGGGGGTGCTGCTTGTGCTGGCCCTTCCTTACCTCACTTTATTTAGTGTATTTAATACAGGGGCTTACAGGGTCTCACTACACACATTGGACTCATAGCTATTCATTTGTTTTCAGCCTCCAAATGCAGGAATTACAGGTGTGCGCCACCAGGCCCAATCAACATCTCCGAGTGCCCCAAGGGCGAGGCCAGCATGGCCCTGGCCAGGGATGGAACCCCGGGACCCTGCATTTTTGCTGAGCTATCTGGCCGGCTTTTTTCTTAGTTTATACACACCCTCCTTCCTTCCTGTGCCCAGAGTTTTTCTGTGTGTACTACATACCTTTCCCATCCTGCTCTCTGTTCTGAATTTACCCATATTTAAATTTCAAGGTTTATCAGGGCCATGGTGGCTAGTGATGGTTAGCAGGAATGTAATTCATTTTATTTGATTGAAGCAGTTCAGACCAAGATGTTAGTGACTGAAGAAGAGGAGTTAGCAACTTGGCAACCTGCTTCGAAAAGTTTCAGACTTTTTGTCTCTAAAGTCACCACACTACCTATGATTGCTAGAGAAGGCTAACTCAATGTAGCTTCTAACAGACCAGGCTTCCTAATCCTTCAGTTTTACACTGATGACAAGAGTGTATCTGAAATGCCTAAAGAAATCTAGAAGTATAGCTCTGGAAGAATAAAATTGAACATTCATTGGTGCCAGTGCTGACAGTCTGGCTCTTACTGGATCCTTATAACCCCAAGAGTTAGTGGTACAACCAAAACTTTATAATTGTAGCTCGCAAGTCTGTGATTTGGCCAGGGTCATCTGAGCAAGCCTTATTTGAGGTCTCTGATGCAATTCTTTGTTAGTTAACTGCCCTGCGCCTCAGTTTCTCATTACAGTCAAGAGTTGGTGGAGCTGTAAAGTTCTTCCTGCCTCTGACAAAGAATGTGTTGAGTTCTAGTATGCTGGGAAGAAAAATACAAGAGTTGGATACTCATATATAATGGAAATAATGTATACTACTCTAGGGCATTACTAAAAGACAGACTTTAGTTCTTAGTGAGTTGACTAAAGACCAAGTTTAATACTTTATTTCTAAATTATGGAAAAAGATACTTTCATTTCTTCCTCAAAGATCTTTTTATTAAAAAAAACTTTCACTAACTTCTTAGTTTGTTCAGTTATTGGTGTAATGTGCTTGCTTCTTTTTCTACACTGTGAATCTCAAATGTAGGCCCATGAATCATGACATATATATTTCTTATTAGAATTACAGTTTCATGTGTAAAATCTGAGCCCTTTTATATAACAGTTGTACTGATATTCTGAGTAGCAAAGTCAACAGATTCCTTTCACATTAATTATCACAGGATGGTGGGGAAAACTTTATTTTCTCTATTACATTTTGGAAAAACTCAAGACAGAGGAAATTGATTCAAATGGTGTTATCATGGAATTACATTTTTCAGAAAACCTAATGTTGCTTTGGGGTGGAAGAAGGAAAAGTTACTAAATTCTTACATTCTATTAACCATCATCAATAGATATTTTAGAGCCTGGCTCTGATATTGAACTGTTTCAGTAGGTTGGTAGTGAATTAATCTCAATAGTCTGGTTATTTATTGCTGCATAACACCCATGGCCAGGCTCATCAGGGTGACTTCTTGGTGCACTTTGAAGGAGAAATGGTTGAGGCTGGAGTTAACCTGAATGTTCTTGGGGTGTGTTGTCTGAAATGCTGCTCTATCAGGACTGGTGGATGATGCTCATGCCAGGCTTAGACATAGTGGCTGGCTAGAACACCTGTGTGTGGTTTCTTCCTGTCTCAGAGGCTGGAAAATGTAGCTACTGGCCAACTAGCTCAGTGTCACTGTCATTTGATTCATTGGTTAAAATGTGCATAGACATTCTCAGCTTCAAGGGACTGGAGAAATGGATTCTCTTGATGGACAGGTGTCAAGGTGAAATTCTAGAGATCAGGTTGGAAAATATAATATTTCTCTATCCCTTAATTTCCCATTCTTAAAGGAAGGTAACATTATCTAACAGTTACACTTTGAAGGATTTATGAAAATAAATGCTACTCAGCACAGTGTCTCAATATTTGCCAAATTGTGAGTAATCATTGTCTCTAGATACCATACTAGTTCCTTCTTGGGCTACAGAATTTCCAGAATGCTGTAGTCTGGTACCTTAGTATCATTACAGCTAGGTGATAATAATACCTCCAGAGAAGGTGAGACAAATGGATGCAACAGATTTCATTGTGACTTACTAGAAAAAAGTTCCCATAATTCAGTGGAAGTTTGAAGGAGTTGGGGGAGAATAAAGGCATTTTTCTGATCTCTCCTATACCAGGAATATCAACAGTCTTAAATACCTGAGGCCAAATTTCCTTTTTGTTGTGTATTCAAATATTACATTGTTACAGGTTTATCCAGAGTTTATGGCACAATGTTGTATCTGATTTGCTTCTACAGGGCCTAAATTCAGAGAGGAGGGAGATTTAGGGCATGCGGGGGGCATCGAGTAGCAAGCCTTATCTTATGATTCACTATAAGTTGCAAGATGTTCTGGAATGATGATATATCAGCAGTTTATAAGTCATAATTTTTGTTTTAATTTCCTAGACATCTGTTAGCTTCAGTGGCAACCATATGGAAGTCTAAATTGCCTTTTGAATTACAGTGAGGTGGTAGGAAGAAAGCTAAATATAGTTATGGAAGTGTTGTGTGGGAAAAGTGTAAGAAAGGTAAATAGACCTCAGTGAGGAAGGTAACAACATTGACTTGCTCCTCCTGACCACTCTTTTATGGGGCTATGAGAAGGTGCCAGAGCATTCACCCTTCATGGTTTCTTGATGAGGGAAATGATGTCAAAGGGAAATGTTGAAGAACCAAATAATATTCTCCCCCACCCATGGAATTGGACAGGTACAGTCATTTAAATGGGCCATTTTGTCCTAAAATCTGCAGTAATAGGTAGTCCCTGGCAAGAAGTGAAAGCAATATGTTGTTTCTGTTTTCATCCTTTTTTGTTTTTGTTTTGAGAAGGGGTCTTGCCATATTACTCAGGCTGATCACAAATCTTTGGTTCAAGCAGTTCTTCTCTCTTAGCCTCCCAAGTAGATGGGATAACAAGTATGTGCAATATGGAACTTAAACAGAGCTTTACCATTGTCTTTTTTCTAAGCAACTCAGAGTGTCTTGTGGCATATTATAACTCTGACTGATAAAGCAACTGGAGCATAGAGATATAATTTGACTTTACCAGCATTGAAGAGACTATTAGGTTCACTTTTGGAGTGTTTGAGTATCTTTGGTAACTGTAGCCCAGGATTCTTGGCTTGAAATTTACCTTAAAAGATGCTTATTATTCTAAAATAAAACATCAAGTAAGTCATTCTGTTCATAATTGAAAAGTGATAAAATTTTTTGTATATGCCACAATTAAAACCACCCACAAGCACAAAAATGTTAGAATGAAGTTGTGTTAGTTAGCTTTCCTCTTGCTGGAACTCAGTATACAACACACAATTTGAAGATGTTTAATTTTAGTTCACAGTTTTGGGGAGTTCAGTCCACAGTATGCTGGCTTGGTGTCAGAAGAATTAGGTGGAAAGGTGTGGCAAAGTGAAGTGAAGGGGGAGCAGTAGGGGAGAAGAGGGAGAAGGAGGGGGAGGGGAAGGAAACCTTGGCTCAATTGTGACCATGTGATGTTCAGAATCATGTACTACTCTATTTTCTAAAATACAGCTTATTAGGGCCAGCCAAATAGCTCAGCAGATTAAAGAGCAGGGACTGGGGGTTGGATCTCCAGGCCTGGTGTCTCTCCCCCGCCCCCGGGCGCACTGAGATGGCATTTGAGACTGGGCTTGGTGGCCCATGCCTGCAATTCTGGTTCTTGGGAGGCTGGTGACTGGAGAATAGAGTAAGGATCATAGTTGTAGAGGAATGGGAAAGGGACCATACATACTAACCAGGACCAGCCCAGACATACCCAGGAGAGTGCTATACTGTTCTGCTAAGCATTTCTTAATCTAGTGAAGTTGACCAGGATTAACATTTACAAAAATGTTCTTAAAGAATATGATAGAATAATATTATGTGTAGTGGTCCCTCACTCATTGTGGAGGTTATATTCCAAACACCCCTGTGTTACTTATCATGAAAATCAGCGAAGTAGTGACATTATATTTATTTTGGTATTTATATATATTTTAAGACTTTATAAACCCCACACTCTTATAAATCTTTCCCACACTTTTAAAAACACTTCTGGTTTTTTTAAATTCATAAAGCTATGGAATTTTAACAGCATATGTATACTGTCTGGTACTCAAAATCCTGTGATATGGTGAAAAATCCACAATAAATAATTTACATTAATTTTGAAAACCCTGGAAAGAGTGAGTGTGTGAAAATTGAACCTCAAAATAGCAAGGGACTACTGTAGTCTATTGAAAATTTATCAGTGAAAGTTCAAGTATTAAAGAGGATATTCTTGAGTCACATGCTTCTTTCTACATACAGTACTGATGAGTATCTTAAATTTCTTACTTCAGATTTCCTGAATCACTATACTTAATTGGGTTCCAAGGGTCTCCTGTGTAGGTTCTTTCAGGCATTTTCATAAAAAAATTACACATTGTCTAAAATAAGTTTGTTTTATAAATGGATTACAGAATTGTTAAAAAGTAAATGGGAATCATCTCTGACTGCCTAGGAAAATGCTTCTCCAAGATGTCCTGCAGCCTTCTAAAGGCTGAATCTCTTTCTGGACTGCTATAATCATTGTAGTTTCACCTATCCTCAAACTAGATATGATCCTTCTCCTTGTAACTTGCATTTATCTATGCTATTTTTGTTGATTTTTAATTTTTACTTTGAAACACACTTCACACTGTAGGGATCTGTTGGTCTCTCGACATGATCTGGGGAGAAAGGGCAGCAGGAATGAGGAAAAGACAGACAAGATAAGAGTTGGGTCAGATAGTGGCCAGCTGCCTGGTTGGCAAGAAGACCCTCTAACCACAGTAGGAGTGTTTATACCTTTGCAAGTTTACAAGACACAATGATACTTAATGTCTAATAGCCAACAATGTCCAGGCAGGATGTTTTTCTGAAGACTGAGGTAGCTTAACTGCTTTAGGCAATGAATGAGGCCTCATCCTGCCCTCCTACATATGATCAATTTCCAGCTTTGGCAGCCCTGACACGTATCTATAGAAAATTTACAAGTGGTACACAGAATTGTTTTAATCCTGAGTTGTTTGAAGCAGAGTTGCTAGCATCAAACAAACACTTGGATGTGTATTTCCCGTAAAATAGGCTATTCTATTAAGCCGGAAAATCATATTGATGCATACAGTCCTTGGCCTTCATTCTTTCTCCATTGTTCCAGTAATGTCTTAACACAAAGAATCCAGGTCAAAGCTACACATTGTATTTAGTTATCTCTTTTTAGTTTCTTTTACACCTTCACTGCCATGATCTTGATACTTTTGAAGACTGTAGACCAGTTATTGTGTTGAATGTCCTTCAATTTAGATTTGTCTGTCATTTCCTGAAGTTTAGATTCAGGCCATGCCTCTTTTTGGCAGGAATAGTTCAAACGTATGCTATAGTCTCTGCCCTGTGTCAGATGGTACTGATTTCTCTTTGCCCAACTGAAGTGATTGTTACTTGATTAATGTATTTTCTGTGTCATATTATTACTTTTTTATAATTTATAAATGTTTTGTGGTACAGTACTTTGGAATTATGTAAATAGCCCATTTCCCATCAGATTTTTAATTAGTTAATTAGCATAACAGTCTATGGGTTTCCTTTTTTTTGTTCTGTTTTTTTGACAAAAGGTCTCACTATGTAGTTCAGTCAGGCCTTGAACTTTGCAGTCTAGATTGACATCAAATTTAAGGTGATCCTCCTGCCTCAGCCTTTGAAGTGTTGAGATTACAGGTGCGTGCCACCATGCCTGACAGCTCTATTTTCAATATGTTTTCACCTGTTATTCTTAGTACAGTACTTTGAGATTTAAACTGGGTGTACCTGTGTCCACTGGTGTCATTGTGCTGGCTCTGGGCCTTCTTACCTCTCAGTAGTAGAACAAGGTGTTTCAAGCTCATCTTGTGACCTAGTTTCCAAGGAGCTTTGGTTCCTTTGGGTGGAGAAGATATGTAGAAGCCAAGATTTGGTTCCTTAGTGTGCTCATTGCTATTACAAGTACAGTGAAATGCATACATGTATTTATAAACATTTGCATTTGGGTTTATATTTTAAAAATATATAAATTGACAGTGATCCTGAAAATTCCTGATATCAGAGGTTTTAGTCTAATTTTTTCCTTTTCTACATTACTCCCTTCTTTGATGTGAAATTCCTGTTCCTATTCTTACTATACTCGATAAATCTCTTCAAACATGACAGGCTACTGCCCTTCCTAAGGATTGCCCTCCTTAGCCGTCTGTGCTTTAACATCCTGCTTCTAAGCCTGTGTTTGGGCACCTGTCTGATGATGTTCCCTGCTCTAGGCTTCTCAGTCTATTCCTTGCAGTGAGGCCTCCCTCTCTTATCCCACTCTTAGCTTAGCTCCCTTCGTTATTGTCCTTCCTAACTGAAAACAAGTTAGCCATGTCATTGCTAAACCTTTTTCTTTACAAATCCTTAGCTCCTCCATGTATTTCATATACCATTTCTTCTATTTTAAAGAAGGTACATTTTTATTTTTAAAACTTTATTGTTATATTTTTGTAGTATGTAATAATCACATTTATTTAGAGAATTTGTAAATATCTTATCACATCTTGGTCATTTTTGGTACACCTCCCCACTTTTTGTTTCCCCTGACTTCCTTCCAGATACCTGTGTGGGGAACCTAGGGCATGTGTGTTGTTTCTATTTTAAGACAAAAGGTGTTAGTGTACGAGTTTTTTTTCTAAACTAAAACCTCAGTATTCAGGTTTAATTACAACATTTTTTACCATAAATAAGTGGGTTTTGGGTTGCAGTTTTGGGCACTTGTCTCTGAAAGGTTTGCCAATCACAGCTTTTTGTTCTTTGTTCTGGCCATGGTGCTCTGCCTGCAGTCCCTTTTGGGTAGCTCCCCTAGCACAACAGCCAACAAATTCTTCCCAGTGTTCCAGCCATCCAGAGGGCAGTGGGCTGTCAATTTTGACCTCTCAAAGCTCTCTGCTTTGCCTGGAGGCAGAATGTAGCTTTGAGTGATGTTACTCTTGCATATCAGAGAGCCATTCTCAGTTGCTCATCTAGAAAACAATGTTAGATGGTACATGTGAAAGAGCTTTGTAACGGATCGTTTGCTGGAAATGTTAGTTTCTAACAGGCTAAACTGTGTAGGCTTTTGCTGGCAGTGAGGGAATATTGTTAACTCTGGTTGAATTTCTATTGAAATAAAACCTCCTCTTTTTCGAATAAACAGAAGTCTATCCTAAATTAAGTCTTAATCAGAAACCTTAACCTTCCAATTAATGACTTCCATTTATGTTTTTACTACTTCTGGTGGTTGATACATTGTGTCAATGTGAGAAGTATAGAGGTTTAATTAACTGACTCAGCAGGGAGCCAAGATTGTTACTTTGTAAACATCTTCATCCTGTGCAAGAGGAGGAGAGGAGGGCATGGACATTGTGTGAGTTCTACAACCCCACCCCAGGGTAACCTGCTTATAATATAAGGAAAGGAGAGAAGCTGCAGCTGCTGCTCCTCCCTTTGTTCTTTGCTATTTTCTACTGCCAAGAACTGGTACCCTCTTCTGTGTGCTACTCTGCCTTGGAGACAGCTGAGTATGGACTGAAACGTCCACAAACTGTGAGCTAAATAAACCTTTCCTTCCTTAATTTTGGATGTCGGGTATTTTGTCCCAGAAATGAGAGAAGGGTAATTGAGACAGAATTTGGCACTCAGAGGTAGTGTGGTTGCTGTGACTGTCTGACCGTGTCGTTCAAGAAAGCTTTTAGGAATGGCTTATGGGAAGAGATAGGAAAGTTTTGGAGGTGTTGCTTGACAGAGAAGTGCTGAAATGCCTTCAGCTGTTCTGTATGGAAGACTCTGGTCAGAGCTCAGAAGACCAGAATGCTGATAGAAATCCTGCTTGTAAAGACCAGGCTGTGGAGGTGTCTGCTGGGAAGGACTGCATTGGTTGTTGGACTCCAGAAGACGTGTGTGTTATGGCTTGGCAGCTCTTTGTCTGCATTTTGCTCATGTCCCTCTAGAGACTGCCTGAGACTGAGATTAAGCATGGAGGAGTAGTTAATCTGGCAAAAGAAATTTCAAGGAAGTCAAATGTTGAGGCAGTAACATGGTTATTGTGGGGGGCTTTTAGTCAGATTTATGTTGAGAATGAAGAGCAAAGAGCCCAAACGGATGATTTAAAACGTTAGTTTGGCCAGAAAAGAAGTACCAGGAAGGCTGTGTACTTTCCTCTTTAGAAAGTTAGGTTTTGATTATGTCTGACTTCCTAAAGTGGAAGTCTTTTGAAAGAAAAAGTATGTTTCAAGAAAAATTTATATTTTTCTGAGGCATCTACTGAGGTTACCATCACCTACTAAAAACAAAAACAACAGAAGAAACAAAATGGCATTTAAGCCCCATGGTTATTCTTGTAATATGCCTGTAATATATGTATACAGAACTGTTAATTATAAATTGTAAGGTCTGATTTTTAAGTAATATAATCACCAACTCAGTAACAGAATAGTGTTTGGAAAAGGATGCAAAACATTTTAACTCCCCTACTGAAGATATATAGTGATGTTCTATATTGATTCCAGTTCTTATTTACTATTTAGAAATGTATTATAAGACACAGGGCTCTTATACTTTGCGAATTTTTTTCCAAATTACACTTGGCACAAAGGCTTGGATTTCTAAAAATCTGGAGGGAACAGCTGGTGCTCTAATAAATATTCAGGCCAGCTATTTTAATGCTTTGTACTCAATTAAGTCATCCTAACAAAGCAGGAATGTTTGACTTAAGCATTTCTCAAAGTAAAATGTTTGTTTTCAACAGAAATTTTCCTTAGTGCTAAAACTCTCACAAAAGCAGTCTTAAAACTTCATTCTGCCAAGTAAGTAATTCACTTCTTTTTTTTTCTCCATAATTTTATTAAGAGACAAATAGCAATGAGACAGTTTCAAATCAAATTGGTAGGACAGT
>NDGN011521189.1:0-19567 GCA_002564285.1 Tympanoctomys barrerae | reverse complement strand
ACATAGTTGTATAAATTAAGTTTTCTATACCTTTTTTTTTTTTTTTGGTACTCTTCCCTTTGCAGTAAAGCTAAACTCAACACTTTCTTTTATTTTTACTTTGAAACAGGGTCTTTCTGTCTTTAAATTACTGGCTAGACTCAAACTTGGAGTTGTCCAGTCTTAGCTTGCTGTAGTACAGGGATTATGTAGATGAGGTTTAAATTCCTGCTCCCTCCCTGCGTGTTAGAGGCTCAGAGTCAAATAGAAAAAGTAGTAACTGTTGTGTATTGATTGTAAAGACAAAATAAGCGCTCAGTAAATTGCAGTTCTTTCTACTTGGAGGACCCCCCCCCCGCACTTCCTCACACATGTGCACATGCATGCTCAGCCACTGGTGGGCCTAGCTGCTTAATTGAGTTGAAGATGAGAGAGCAGTAGGCTTCTTGTTCATCCTGTTGTCCTGAAGCCATAGGTGGAAAACATTCTCCCTGGAAAACTTCCCTTAAACCGTTCATGGGCAAGAGGTGTCTGTGGCCACCACATCTACCAATACAGTGTGCTGGGGCATCGTGCAAGGTGGCAGAGCCTCTCGCCTTCCACAGAGGAAGCACTAACCTCAGCTCCAGGGAGGTCATCTTCCAGACCTCAAACCTGAGGTCCATCTGTCCCATGCCTGGGAGGGGAGCATGCAGTCCCTCCTCCGTTACCCCCTCCTGAAGCTGCCAGCCTTGTCTACGGAGAGCCCCCGAGCATTTTGCTCAACCTGTCTTGTCAAGTGGGACAGCTACGTGTGAACGCACCACACTGATTCTGGTGGCAATGTACTCAGAGCCCAAGGGCCCCTGCACTGTAAATTCAGTACTCTTGGTGCGGTGGCCACAAACAGTGAGCTGCTGTGCTTGGAGATCATCCTACCCAGAAAGTGGTGGAAGTCTGTGATCATCTTTCTAATGCAGAGCTTTCTGTTTGCTTGCTTCTAGAGCAAATCATGGAGGAAAATAAAAAACATGGTGCACTGGTCTCCCTTTGTCATGTCCTTCAAGAAGAAGTACCCCTGGATCCAGCTGGCGGGACACGCAGGTAGATGACACTCCTGTTTGGCTGGCAGAGGACAGGTGTTCCGGGAGGCACTTGGAAAAGGCGGGGAGGGTGGTCCTGGACCCTGAACTCCTGGAAACTAGGCATTAGAATCAAAACTCAGAATGGGCTTATAACTGAGCAAGCTGACCTTTCCAGGGCTGGGCTGCCCAGTACTGCCGCACACATATGCTCCCTCCCTCTGTCCCTCTCTCTGTCTCTGTCACTTTCAATCTTTTTTTCCTCTCTCAATCTCTCTTCCAATTTTACTCAGTAAAGCAGATGACGTCATCAATCTTTAGCTTGCCTACCACTTGTCACCCTGGACAAAGAGGCAAAGCTTCCCGCCTCCTTGAGCACCTACTGTGCGCCCACGTCGCCATGGCTCTAGGGTTTCAGCACTAATGCAGACATAGTCTCTGCCCGAAGGAATTTGCTACTGGTGGAAGACGCAGGCAAGTCACCCATACCTGCAGGAGGGTGCCAGGTGCCAGTGGCTAGGGAGTGGGGACTACGTATGATCCCCATGTCACCCACCAGGGACAGGGAGAGGCATCTGAAGCTGAAGCTCCAGAATCATCTGACCTACATGTGGTGGCCCTCCCACATGTTTGTTCTTCGGGGGACATTTCCAAGTCTGCTTGGTCTCCATGGCTTCATTGGCCTACAGGTTACCAGGCCAACACAGGGTCTGATATTTTGTTTAAGTGCCTGGCCACATTGGTCCAGCCTGGGACACGTATCTGGACAGCTGTTGTGCATAATTACCTGAGGGTGTGGCCCAGGAGTGCCACCTTGGAGGCCCATATTCAGGCTCACTCTATGGCCCAGCAGTGAATTCTGGGAGACTGGGAGCCACCCATGTTGCTAGAAACCCAGGACCAAGGTGGGGTGGGAAAGCTAGCAGTGATACTGTGGGGAGGGTAGGAGGCTCCTGCCACCCTGAGCCAGTGTGCTTATCCCATCCCCAGCCTCACAGAGGCATGTGGGATAAGAAGGCCAGGTTGCCATCAGAGAGCATGGGCCAGAGATTCAGAGTTGCTCCCGTTGAAGTGCGGTGCACAGTGAGACTCAGGGCGCATCCTCAGTTCCTATTCAGCCAGCTCTGCGGTAGCCCCAGGGAGGCCCCTGGCTGGGTGCTAAGGCCTCCTCCCTCCCACCTGCCCTACAGGGAGCTTCAAGGCCGCGGCCAATGGCCGGATCCTGAAAAAGCACTGTGAGTCAGAGCAGCGCTGTCTCGACCGGCTGATGGCTGATGTGCTTCGACCCTTTGTGCCTGCCTACCATGGCGATGTGGTGAAGGACGGAGAACGCTACAACCAGATGGATGACCTGCTGGCCGACTTTGACTCGCCCTGTGTGATGGACTGCAAGATGGGTGTCAGGTGAGCTAACTACTCACTGGGTACAACAGATGCCTTTAGGGCTTCCCAGGGCACCTAGGTGACCACCTAGAACCCCCAGCCTCCCCACTGTGTGCAAAGGCACAGGACCCTGGCTTTGCCACAATGATGGCTCCTTCCCCTCTCTAGTGAGCTGGTGGGAGGTGGGAGCCCATGCTAGGAGATTCAAGAAAGGCACCCGGTGGGACGCCCTCCAGGGCATGGGCAGAGCAGGCTGAGGTAGGGAGGTGGTGGGGAAGAGGAGACAGCAGGAGAGAGGAGAGAGCTGCTAGTAAACAAGCCACCTTGTGCCTGCGGCTGAAATGGGGACCCAGATACTCCCTTGGAAGCCTGGAGGTTGGGTAGGTTGCTGGACCCATGGACACCCTCCCTGCTCCAGGGGGCTGGGGCTCAGCCTGGCATGTGCCAAGAGAGAAAAGACAAAGAGGAGAAAGGAAAGAGGCAGGGGAAGCAGGGTGGAGAGACTGCTGCCTTGAGCTACAACCCTGCTTTGGCCACAGATTTTCTCATCTCCCTCAGACTGTCCCTCAGCTCCCCTCCAAGCATGCGTGCCTGGGTCCTCGGGACAGTAGGACCCCTGAGGCTGCCAGCCCACACACTGGTGTCTGGTGCCCTGTGCACATGCTGCAGGGCCTGGCCCAGGCTGGATGCGGAACCCAGGCTTCCACGCCTTGTACAGAGACATGTGTAGGCGTGGAAAAGGTAAGCACAGAGCCCAAGCCTGGTCTACTCCGAATGGTTTCCTCATGTAAGAAATACACAGGGAAGTTGAGAAAGCGGGATGTAAGAGACAGAAACCGAGAGAGGCCAGGAGAGAAGTGGCCCAGCCAACTGGGTTCCTGTCCTCTTCCCCCTCCTTGGACTTGTGTATTAAAATCAGACCCTCCAGCTGGCTGCCTCGGGCTCACTTGCCTCCTAGACCTCCTCCCATATCAGGGGCCTGCAGGAACCAAGGGAGGCAAAACACCCCTCCAGTCCCTCTTAGTAGCCGCTCTTCCCAGTCTTATTCCTAGCCCCAAAGTAGCTCTAGCCCCTGGCCTGTTGTAAAAGGATATGTATTCCTGAGGGAAGGCCTGGGCAGCAGAGGCCTGGTCCTACATGCCATGAAGGGTTGAATTGCAGCAAGAACATGAAGCAGCCAGGCCACTTGGTGTCTGCTCAGATGCCCACATGGGACAGCCCAAGTGCCAGCCTCCAGGCAGTAGCCCTGGGGCCTCCTGCCGTTGCTCCATGTGCCTGCTTGCTCCCCAGGAGGCTATAGGGGCAGGAGATTTCCCTCCTTACCCTCAACTTTGACAGCTTCTCTCGCACAGCACCCCAGGGCTGTAGAAGGACCTAGAGTGACCAGCAGGGCTGAGGTGCATTCAGCCTCATGCAGGGCAGAGGCAGCAGAAGGACTTGCAGGAGGAAGAGGGAAGCCTCCCTAGAACCTGTGCCCACTGCACCATAGCTCCCTGCATGCAAATCCTGAGAACACTTGTGTGTTTCAAGTGCTGCTTTCATCACACTCCACGGCTATCTAGGGGGCAGGTCTTACCGTTTGGGGCAGGAAAATTCTGACCCCCATATTATCAGGGCCAGCCAGCCACTCAGTAGCAAAGTGAAGCTGTGCCCATGCCTGCATAGCTCTGCCTCCAGCCTATTGCTGTGCACTCCAGGAGTAACTGGCTACCCTGGCAGCGTGGGGTGTATGTTCCCATGTGCATGTGTGTGTGCAGGCCTGTGCTGTGCTACCCTGAGTGTGGCTTCTGGATTTGTGACCCCCATGAAGAGTTGGGCCAGGGGTTCATCTGGAGCAGGGACTGGGGCTGGGGTGCTGTGGATGGCCTCCATCTGTTACCTGCTGCCCTCCTCTCCTACCCAGTCCAGAGTGTCCGATGGCACAGAGCTTTGGCGTTTCCTCGGCAGCGCGGGCAGGCAGGGCAGCAGGGAGCTGTGCAGCCTGGCTTCCATGGACCCTCAGCCCTCCATCCACCCAGCCCTTTCCTCTCCTGGTGTGGGAAACCACTCTGTGCAGAGGGAGTTGAGGGAATCCTGTTTGGAGAAAGGCCCAGTGAACAGCGATTTGACTTTGAAGTCTTCTTCCTGTTCAAGGAGGTTTTGAGGAGCTCTGTGCAGAAGTGCAGCCGCCATCCCTGATGCAGGCCTGTGGGGAGCACTGGGCCTGGAGCCCTGACCCCATGGCAAAGTTGGATGCACAGGCAGCCTGGTCACTGAGCTGGCTCTGTGTGCACAGTGTTCTCTGTGCATGTGGACGTGTGTGCATGTACATGGGCAGGCCCCCAACCAAAAGCTAATGACTTCCACTCAAGGTTCTCATCACCCATAGGTCACGACACCCCAGGATTTGGTTTTGGTTTTTTTTTTTTTCCCTTTTCCTTTTCAGTGAAAGTATCAGTTGATAACAGTGGATTCTGCAAATCTATCATTGTGAGCTACAGGCTTTTGTTCAGACGTTCTAGGTCTCACACTGCCAGATGGGAGAAGGGGTGGTGGGTGGTTCTGGAACAAGGCCTGGGGTCAGGCAGGAAGTGTGGGAGGCCAGAGCGGAGAGAAGGCAGCCTCCAGGGCAGCTCCCACCCACACAGAGCAGGGGGAGACCACTTCCCCATCCTGCAACGGCCCTGCTGATTTCAGCTCTCTGCACAGACTGGGTGGCTGCAGGCCTTCATGGAGACCAGAGGAGGTGGTGCTGGAAGCTCCAGTCTACTCTGGGGTGAAGAGCAGATCTGCACAGTCCAGGGCCAGTAACTTGGCCTGGCTGCCGAGGCCTGAGGGTATGGGCCCCTGATCCTTCCCAGGGTCTCTTGTCTGCCAGTTCAGCCTGCTTCCACCTGCTTGACTGGTGTGCAGGGCAAGAGGGACGCTGCTCAGTGGCTTCTTCCCAAAGGGCTGTGTGTGGCCCCGTTAGAGGCCACCTTCAGACTTGCTGTTGAGAAAGAGCCTGCGAATGGGGAGGTGGGCAGGAGCATAGAGAGCTCTGACCAGCCCTGGGGCTGTGCTTCCCTTCCTTCCTCTGCCTCCCCAGCTCCAGGATGATGTGACCCAGACTCTCCGGTACAACATGGCTGCCTCTTTTCCGCAGTCAGTTTGAGCAGTCTGAAGCTTGTCCGTGCCGAATGGTCCTTGTCCAGGGACTGCAGATGACCCAGGTGCTCAGGCCGGGCAGTGTCTCCATCTTCACATCCCCCCACCTGCCCACAGGACATACTTGGAGGAGGAGCTCACCAAGGCCCGGAAAAAGCCCAGCCTGCGGAAGGACATGTACCAGAAGATGGTCGAGGTGGACCCTGACGCCCCCACCGAGGAGGAGCGGGCACAGCGGGCTGTGACCAAGCCGCGCTACATGCAGTGGAGGGAAACCATCAGCTCCACGGCTACCCTGGGCTTCAGGATTGAGGGGATCAAAGTGAGGCTCCCCATGGGATGGCGGGAGCCTTGGGACCCCTGAGAGGCTAGGGGTTTCCCAGGTCTCCTGCAGGCAGCTGGCCCCAAGGACAGATTTGGCTTGCAGTACAGTCAGCAGGATGGCCAGTAGGGGCTCAGCCATGCAGTGGGCACCTCCAGCCTGCCTGCAGATGCCCCTCTGCCAGCTCAGCACACCTCTAATCCAGGCAGAAACCAGCAGGAGCCCATGGGAGGGGCTTTAGACAGGCAGGAGAGGGCACACGGATCTCATCTTGCGTGGTGCACGTGATAGGTGCTTACCTCAGAGCAGAAGCAGTGCCTGCAGGGGCCCTGCGTTTCCCCTCTGTGTCATCTGGGCCTGCCTCCATGCCAGCCCTAGAGTCCGGACTCCCCAGCTGCAGTGAGGCAAGGCTCCTGCCAGCTGCCTCTGGGTGGCATTTAGATATGACTCTCTCCAGTTGGTGAGTCCCCAGCATCCCACCTGTTCTCACAGTAGCCTTGCACCTTCCTTGTCTGGGAAGGCACCCTTCCCTCCTGTCAGCAGCCTCCAGCCTAGCCTGGGTGGGCTTCTCTCTCCCCTTTCTTCCCTCCTCCTCACCTTTCCTGTCCCTCCTCCCTCTCCTCTTTTCTTCCTCACCACCCCTCCCCCTTCTTCACCCCGTCTCACATCTGAAGGAACGTTACACTTGCTGGTCCCCTTTCTCCCAAGGCAGCCTGTTCTCTGCATTTCCAGCAGTAGCACAGCCAACGGTCTGTCTGCTGGCTCAGACAGCGACTGTGTGCATCATTGCCTGTCTACCCATATGCCAGCAGAGACACTCTGAGAGAAGGTCCCCCACCAGATGACATATCCCCTGGCCCCTGCAGCTTGGGCATGGTGGTGGCTCCTGTGGTCCCTGTGACCTGCCTGTTCCTTTAGAAGCTGTCATAGTGAGACTGTAGCTGTCACCTGCCTATCTTTGGCCTGGGTGTCAGGGCTCCTACCAGAGCCACCCTCTGCCCTGTGTCCTCTAAGAACCAGTGTCTTGAGCAGAGTGCCTGGCTGGGCAGAGCCCAAGTGCTGGTTGGGATGGCGTGGACAAGGGAGTGGAGCCTGGCCCAGGGACAGGAGCAAGATCAGATCCTATTTTCAGGGAACCCATGCAGTGTTCCCCTGATCAGGCTTGAAAGCACAGACAATACGAGGCTCACACACCTGTGATAAAATTTAATTTCTCAGTCCCACGGCTGATAGCGTGACAGCTAAACTAGCATGTATTTCCATTTCCTCCATCACAACTCACAGGTAGAAGATATGTTTTTGCCATAGATACCAACATTCTCAGCATGGGACATTTTCCTTGCCTTAGTACATTGAGAACATTCAGCTTCTCTCTTATAGGAAGCAGGTTAGGGCCTCTGTCTGACCTGACCCTGCTTTGGGGCCATTACTGAGCACACCCTGCAGTGCAGCAGCAATTGCCCCATTGCCGCAGAGGTCGAGAGACCAGGGTGGGCATGTGCACAGCAGGGCAGTGAGGTGCCCTCTCCCTCACTTCTTGGTCTCCACTCTCCTGCCTCTCATACCTCTAGGACTTCCCTGACCTGGCACCCTCTGCATAGGATGCTGGGGCCACCTCCACGTGCTCCTGTGCCAGCTGCAGCCACCTCCTTTTTCTGTACTGCTCTGTTCTGGCCAGGGGACAGACTGAGTGTTAGGACAGGGCGCCCCACTCTGCACTTGAATGTGTGTCAGCCAACTCCCTCCTGTGGATGTTATTCCCTCCACAGAAAGAAGATGGCTCTGTGAACCGCGACTTCAAGAAGACCAAGACGAGGGAGCAGGTCACCGAGGCCTTCAGGGAGTTCACAAAAGGAAACCATAACATCCTGGTGAGTCACATCTTGGGACACTGCAGTCCTCCCTTGACCTCCCTACTTCAGCCCCCCATAGGGGCGAACCTTGCCAGACTGTTCAGCATCCACAATGTCCTCTTTGCACCCCTCTGCAGTGGATTATTCTTGTGCCCATGGACAGACAAGAAACTGGTCAGGCCAAGTACACACAAATCGGGAAGGGCAGAGTCTAGATCCACATGCAAGTTGCCTGACACAGGCCACAGGCATGGAGTCATCCACAGCCTATGCTGTGCTCCATCACACAGCTCTGCCCGGCAGGCACAGCAGCTCTGTGAGCCTGGGAGGACAGGGGGAGCTCCCTCACAGCACTCTGATCTCCAATGTGCTTTCTGCTGTGGCACTGCAGGCCAGGCCAGCCCTGTCCATTGGGCCCTGTCCATGGGAGTGCCGTGCTGCATAAGCATCTTGTGACAGTCACGTCTGTGCACAGCTAGGACTTGGACCTTAGAGCTTCTGGGAGAACCCAGGCCTGCCCAGGTTCTCCTGCTGACAAGGACCACAGGCCTCAGTATTGCAGCCGATGAAAGTGCTTGGGAAGGCACATTCATGCTGCCAAGAACCCTGGTGTCTGCTGCCCATTCCAGTCCATCTGCACTGTGGCTGAGCTGATGGAAATGGAGAAGCCCTGTGTGCCTTAGGGTTTCCATGCCCCTGGGAGCTGAGACCCTCAGGAGCTGGCCCCTGGGGAGACAGGCGCTGCGCAGAGCCCTCATAGCGCCTCCTGTAGCTCTCCTGCCTTCTCTGCTTTCAGGAGTCTGGAAGCTGCTGATGACATCCAGGGTAGCGCAGGAGTGGCCACTTGGGGTCTGTCCCCTTATGGTAGATGTGGAGGTTGGAATAAGTGATCCTCATTCAGTGCCCCCCCACCCCCAATGTGGCTTGGTGGAGCTTAAAGTCCACCTATCCTCACTCAATGTGTGCATTCTGCTCCTCTCTCTGCAGGTTGCCTACCGGGACCGTCTAAAGGCCATTCGAACCACCCTCGAAGTGTCTCCCTTCTTCAAGTGCCACGAGGTAGACCTTGTGCCCATGTCCTGCAGGGCAGACAGCTTGTATGCTAAGTCCAGAAGCCTGTGGGACATGTGGGTGGCTATGGCCAGAAGCAGGGTACCTAGGATCAGCCCTGGGGGACTGTCAGCGCATCCAGTGCACCCACCACACTTGAGATGCTGCTCCCCTACACCTGTTCACTCTGGGTGGCTGTGACCAGGTCTCCTCCCCACCACCCAGGGATCAGGCCAGAGGTGCTCTGCAAAGCCGTAGCAGCTAGCTGCCCTGTGCTAACCCTGAGACTTCAGGCTGGCAGGGCTCTGGAACCAAACCATAAGCCATGTCATGGGGGCTGGGACCTCCCACCTGCTGCCTTCAGGGACAGTGCTGTATGGACTGACAAGGGTTGGAGGAGGCTCTGAGAATGGCCAGCAGGTCCCTAAGAGAACTTTACAAGATCAAACACAGGTGTCCAGGGCTCCACACACAGATGCACATCCATTACAAGTGTGTTCTCAAATCACACACAAACACATACACACATAGTTATAGCCTCCCAGCTAGAGCCTTCCAGGAGGCTTGGTTAGGTGCTCACACTGTGAGGTGGGGGTACAGGCTCCAGCAGACTTGCAGCTCTTCTGGGAGCACGGCCCCTGGAAGAGTCCCAGGTGGAGGAATCCTTAGCCTGGTGCTGTCCCCAGAGAAGGCTGCCTACCTCCATGCATATTACCACCAGCCCTCCAGAGACCAAAGACTTCACCCTGGGGTTCTGTTCCCCACTTACCCTTCTGCCAGGTCCCATCTCACCCACTGTGTGGTAGCCCAACAGGGTGCCTGGACAGGGCTGGGGCCCAGCTAGTCTCGCTCTGCCAACAGAATCTGGCTTGGTCAGTTGCTCTCAGAATACTTTTCTTGGGCTGAGGAGATGGCTTAGTGGAATAAGCACTTCCCTGGCAAGTGCGAGGGGCTGAGTTCAATCCCCAGTTCTGAAAAAAAAAAAAAAAAAAGGAATGCTTTTCTTCCTCCTTGGTCCCAGACCCTTTGCTACTCCTGGGGCCTCTGCATTCTCAGCTGATATATGTCTTTGTGCTACCTGCATAGTCTCTCTTTGCTTTGCCTGCCTCCCTGGAGGACAGGAGGCTGCCTGGCAGCCACCCCCCAAACTGAGCCTAGGCAGATTTCAAGCACCAAGCCATCCTGTGCTAGTGATGAGGTCTCTTGCTCCTGTGGAATACTGCCCTCACCCAGGATGGGAGGGAGGACTTGCCGTCCCCAGAGGGTGTTCCTGGAGGGTTTCCCTGGAAGGTATGGCAGGACAAAGGAGCCAGAATCCACAGGGGCTTGTGCTGCTGGGAACCAGGGCTTTTCCTAAACCCTACAGTAGAGCTGGAGTCTCCAAAGCCCCCTCTTCTCCAGAAAAGTCGCTCATGGTGCTGGGGAGGAGAGAGGCTGGGAAGGGAAGGCATGGCTCCCAACACAGTCATGGAGGTTGGTGCTGGTCTGCCTTCCAAGGTGTCCTTCTAGCTACTTTTAAATCCCATGTGGGGCCCATTGTTCTCTGCCAGGCCCTGTTCTCTCAGGCCAGGTGGATCCAGGCCCTGTTCTCTCAGGCCAGCTGTCCCAGCAGCCTGTCCTTCTCTGCCCACCAGGTTATCGGCAGCTCTCTGCTCTTCATCCATGACAAGAAGGAGCAGGCCAAGGTATGGATGATTGACTTTGGGAAGACTACACCCCTGCCAGAAGGCCAGACCCTGCAGCACGATGTACCCTGGCAGGAAGGGAATCGGGAAGATGGCTACCTGTCTGGGCTGAACAACCTCATCGAAATCCTGACGGAAATGTCCCAGGATGCCCCCTTGGCCTGAGGCCACCTGCCCTGCCCTGCTGCTCCTCCTGTACTGCCTCTCTCTTCTCTCTTGATTCTTCCTATTGCCTGGCCTCAGGCTCCAGCACTGACCCTCCCTAGCTGTATGTATAGCAGGACCCCTTATAGGAGAGAACTTCTCTTTGTAAATAGTCACCTTCTAGAAGACTTTTGTACCAATCAGTTTGATTTAGAGCTGGTGGGTGGGAGTGACCTTGGGACCCCTGGCTCTGGGACACCCCTGGAAGCTTAGGCTGAGTGGGCTACCCGTGGTGGCCTACTGCCCTCTGGTGGCCAGTATTCATAACACTCCCACCTAGAGAGCCCTGTATTCACGGGGGGCGGGAAAAGCACGTTGCTTGTGAGCAGAGGACCCTCTGATGAGCAGCTCCAGGGACTTCCAGAGGTGCCATAGTGGCCCTTCTAAGGTTGATTTGGAAAGCGTCCAACTTTGACCCAGACCTAGGAGCCAGAAGAGCAGCCAAGGTGGTGGTGTTCTCTGACTAGGAGCGGGCAGGCAGGAGCTGTTCTTCCATTTGGAACTGTGGCCATGGTTTCAGAAGAGGTGTTGTGCAAAGCAAAGCATCCAAGGAGGCAGCTGCCAACTCCAGGACCACTGCTTACTGGCCTTTCTTGGACCTCCCACTCCACCTTGTTTAAGGTCCACGGCTGAGTGGGGCTGCTCCAGGCAGAGATGTCTGCTCAGCAGAGGATACTGTCTCCTGACCCCTCACACCCCTGGTGCTGTTTGGTCAGCCCTGCACACTTTCAGAGGGTCCTTTCAAACAGTTGGGGAGGAGGGTCAGGCTGGAAGGAAGCAGGGTTTTGGTGTATTGGCATTGCTTCTACATTTTGTCTGAAATACATCTCAAAACCTAAGGGGTTTAGACCCATGTCTCCCCAGGTAGTGTGGGTGGCTTCCAGGGCTCATGGTGGGTACCATCAGAAGTCCCAGGGCTCTTCCTGGAGGCCCTAGATGGTCAGATGCCTGGGTGACAATTCTTAACTATAAAGAAAGTCAGTCTATTATTGAGAAGGTGCACTTTGCATGACTTTTTAAGAACAAAACTCCTGGCCCCGTATCACCACTCAGAGCTCTGCTCCTGGGCCCTAGAGCTCCCCACCCCTTTTCTGGCTGTCAGGGACTTCTGGGTCCTTAGCCAGGGGCTCCTGGGGATGCTGCAGGAGAAGTGGGTGTGACAGGTGTACCTGGTGGGTTGCTCCAGGAGAGGGTGGCCTGACACCTTGGGACCTGGAGAACATGGAACTGTCGATCGACCCACATGAGTATGTTTCCCCTTTCATGCTGGGTGGGTGAGTGACAGTAGGCGAGGGCGGGGGGTGGGAACTAAGAGGATGTATAAGTACAGATTTTTAAAAAGGAAATCACTTACACTTCCTGGCTCTTGTTCAAAACTGTGGTGCACTTCGATGTGGGCTGACTTGGTGAAGGTCACACCCTGCCCTTACCGAGTCTGAGGCCTTGTGACAGCACATGACTGGGAAGGCAGGCAGTGTGGGGGCGGCATTGAACACCCAGAGGCAAGAGTTCCTGTGGCCCTCGCAGGGTAAAGGCCACCAGGGGCTTTCTGCAAGGAGGGGACATAGCAGATTCATTCAGCCAGGATGATTCTCCACTGTGAGCTGGCCGAAAACTCTCCCTATTGTATCTATGAAATGTGCTAAAGCAAGTTAAAGATATGAGCAAAACTGACAGGGACCAGTATAGCCTGTGTAAGATAAAACTCCTCGGCACTCAAGGGGCACCGTCTGTTCACAGGCTACATGCTGATGTGCAGAGGATCACTTATCCCCAGGCCAGGAGCCCCTTCTGAGAGCAGCCAGGCTCCTGTGGGGCTCCTCTTTACTGGAGTGTTCTGTTCGTTTCTGTGTGTTCATTGCCGGACCCTACAGCTGCTCTGCCCCTCCAGCCTGCTCCCAGCTATGGCCCCTCATGAGAGAGATTAGTCCCGGATGGGCTTTCCCCGAGCTCTGTCCTGGTGGCAACGACCCGGCCACATGGTGCCCAGAACAGGACACCTGTGCGCAGGAGCCGGGCAGGGCCTGACAGCGCTGCTCAGCGTGCTTGGAAGCTTCCCCTAGTTGCTTTCCCAGACTCCCTTTAGCGTCCTGTGAGTTTTTAAGTTATATTTATTATGTTGGTTTTTAAAAATTACACAAAACACTAAGACTGAAAGGCTGGACTCCATTTCTCCCTTTGAGCTTGGCCTCTCTGAACTTCTTTTCCGCCTGGGGGGAGCCCAACAGCCCTCCCCCAAGTGACCTCTTCCACCTCCAGCTGTGCTTAGCATCCAACCAGCCGCGTGTGCCTACAGAGCTGGGCCCCTCACCCCAGGGTGCTTGCCCAGCCGTGCCTTTGCCTGAAGGAGAGGCCGCTCTGCCTCTAGACTACCTTTCTCCCAGGAACTGTTACAGACCCGGCCCAACCTCCTAATAAAGGCCTCGGAGACCTGCGCTGGCTGCAGTGTGATCCTTCCTCAGCCCCCGAGCCACCACACTGGGGATGGACTGGGGGTCATAGACACTCCGAGAAACCTGAGAGGACTGGCCACTGGACTGCATGTCTCTGGCATGTGGCCCCTCGCAGTTTGCATTTTGCCCAGGCTGCTTCCACAAACAGGCCCTATAGTCTCTATAATACAGATAAGGAAACTGAGGATTGGCTCAGTTCAAGCAGGAACAGATTTGAACCCAGATGTCCCTGGCCTTAGCAGCAGTTCTGCCGTGCTCCTTTCCTGGCCGCATGACTGGAGGCAGAGGCCTGGCTGCCTTGTCTCACCAGAGCTCAGCGTGCAGTCACTCCCCAGTGTGTTAGATGGTCCGGGTTGGCTAGAATGGCCTGAATGCAGGGCTGAGTGGGGCTGCTCCAGGCAGAGACGTCTGCTCAGCAGAGGATGCTGTCTCCTGACCCCTCACACCCTTGGTGCTGGTTGGTCAGCCCTGCCCACTTTCAGAGGGTGCTTTCAAATAATTGGGAAGTAGGGTCAGGCTAAACACAAAAGCGTAGCCCCAGGAAGCCCCAGGAAGCATACCTACTATGCACTTCAGGTGTCTCTCAGCCCTGGATACCTGGCAGAACTCAGAATTGTTTATTTGGCACAGAATGTATGTCCCATTTATCACTTTGAGGAGTCAGGGTGGAAAGCCATGAGGCCTTTGCAACTTTTGCCTCTGGTCTAGGTGCTGTCCCCAGGTAACTGCACACCTCTGATTCTTGGGCCCTCTTTGGTGAGCATCTGCCAACCCTGGGTTCCAGCCAGTGACTGCACATGTGCAACTCAGCCACCCCAGACTTGTTCCCAAGACCCTTCAGGCTGAGGTTGTGTAACCTTAAATGGGGGCGGGGTGTCTTGTTCCCTGTGGAACAAACCTTTCACCAATGGCAGACAAGATGAGGATGGACTGTGTCCCTCCACCCTGTGGTTACAGTCTGACTTCAGAACTGCCCCAGGTCAAGGGTCCCATGTCTGTCTGTCCCTGCCCCACACTGTGAAAGGCCCCTCTGCCCCAGCTTGCTGAAGAACCAGAACAAGGATCTTGATGCAGATGTCACCTCCCTGGAGAGGTCTCTGGACTCTTCTCAGTCCTCAGTTATAGCACATGCTGGGCCTCAACCGTGCTGGCTGCCTCCTGCGCAGCCCAAGGCCGCAAGCCACCCGTGGACAGGACTTGCCTGCTCACTGCCACTTCTCAGTGCTTTACAGGATGGCAGTGGCTCAGCATCCTTGCATGTCCCTGAGTGCCAGGGCCATTGAGCAGTGCAGTTGTGGCACCCACCATGAAAAAGCACTTTCAGGAGGGACTTCCTGGTCATTTGGTCACCTACCATGAGCTTCTCCTGCACTGTCTGTGTCCACCTAGTATCAGTTCCTCATCCTAGACCTCACTGTCATCAGTAATCTACCCATGGAGACTCCAGAACACCTTGATCTGCAGGAGTGCCACTCTTCTACTCGCCGAGTAGAAGCACCCCAGAGTTTCACAGATGCTCTAGTGAATGCCATCCTCCTGGATCTTCCCAGACACCCTGCTTCCCCTCCTGCTGCCCAGTGACAGGGTGATAGACATCCTACTTTTACTGGCCTCTCCCACAGCTTCAGCCTGCATCTCTTCAGATGCTGTCCTATGAGCCAGGAATGTGACCATGGGTACCTGGAAACCCCAAGCTGTGCCTTCCATGTCCCCTCAACCTGCTGACTGACTGTTCAGACCCACACATGCCCAAGAGGTTCTGGCTGGGATGCCACCCACAAGGGCGCACAGCCTCGGGGGTGAGGAGGCATCCCACAGCTTCATGGCTGGGCTCTGGCTGTGTTACATGGCCCAGCATTTGGCCTGCCCTTGGTAGAGGGCACTGGCATGAGACCTGCAGAACATGGGAGCCCACTCCCCTTCCAGGGAAGCTTGCAGGGGACTTAGTGTTAGTGACCTTGGGGGCCCAGATGGCATCAGGCCTGAGAGCCTGGAAGGTGCAGGTGGCTGTAGACTCCCGGGCCATGGCCATGTACAGGCCACACACTGCCAGCAGGGGGCAGCCTGAGTCCCCTTGAGGAAGGACAAGTGTTTCTCAGCCCTGTGTCCCAGTGAAGCCTTCTCAGCAAGCCTCTGCTGGCCACTAGTGGCCCTGAGCTGCCACTTAGTTTTTGTGAAGTGTGCAGGGCTTTCCCAGCAGCCAGACCACACCCCGACCTTCATACTGCCATTGCTCCACAGAGCTGGACCTTGGCCCTGCATACCTGATCAGTAACCGGCAGGGGGACCCTTCCCCCAGCAAGGAACTCTGATTGTTTTCTGGGGTGGGGAACTAGTCAGAATCCCACCCTGAGGTTCCTTGCAAGGTGTCCCAAGACAGGTAGCATGCATCCTAGTAGACCTGACGTGTCCCAAGACAGGTAGCATGCATCCTAGTAGACCTGACGATCAGTCACCGGTGGCTTCTCAAGTCCACTTTTGACACCTGCAGTGGCCTAGATTTACTAGACTTGGTCCCTGTGAGCACTAGCTGGCAGTGGGTGTAATAACATCTCAGTTTTGCTGTGCAGCCCTCCAAGGGGCAGGTAGGAGCGCTGTGCCAGCTCCTTCCAGCTTCCCCCAACATGGGATGGAGTCTGTAGCACTGTTACATCCCCAGTGACCTCCAACCCACCTACACCACCACCTGGGGTCACACATGGCCTCTGCAGGACATATGAGGCCCAAGGAGCAGGAAGCTGGGGTCTCATAAGCCACTCCCAGCTCTGCAGGTCCGGGGAAGAGGGAGATGTGGGACGCACCGTGGGCAGCTAGGAACAGCCAGTGGGCTTGGTGACAAGAGGCTGTCCCCAGTCAGGGAAGAACATGTCTTGAGCCACTCTGAGGCCAGGGGAAGCTCAAGAGGGACCCAGGGAAGACCAGGGACTCTAAGCACCCTGTTATTGCTCCACCTACATCTGTAAGGCCCCCATAGTCACTCGGGTCTTCACTAAACTTGGAGAATTGCTGGGTTAGCAATCTAGCTTTTCTTTTTTCTTTCAAGCCAGCTTTTTAACCTCTTAGAGTCAAGATCCTTTAAATAAGTTAAAGGAAGCTGTGAACCTTCTCAGAAACATGCCAGTGTACATGTATGGACAGTACTGTCCATAGCTTAGAGACACACAGAGCACTCCCGCCCTTGGGCTCACTGGTAACCCCTAATGCTGTGTGGGCCACAGTTCAGGAGTCCTGCGTTGGTAGCCACCCTTCTCAGTGATGCAAAACAGCAATGTCCTCTGGCCCTGGCCCAGGCAGCGTGAGCATTTCCATCCTAGAAGATGAGCCTGCCCTCCAGCCTCTTTCCACCTCACAGCCTTCTGCACAGATGCTGTCTTAGGGAGATCTCCCTCCCTTAATTTTAGAAACAAGGTGTTTTGGTAACAACCACAGCCACCATGTTGTGCGTTGCCTCTGGCTGTTTTGTGCTAGACCCAAGCGTTGAACTGAGCAAAAATCATACTGCAGAGAAGCCTAACATATTTGCTACCTGACCCCTTAAAGTTTGCCAACTCCTGCCTGAACATAGCAGCCCGTGATGAAGAACGCCCACACACCAGGGGACTCACCATTCCCACCAAGAGAACTGTGAGAGGAGCTTTGTTGGCCCCATTTTTTATTAAGAAAGTAGAGGCTTAGAGGTTGACTTATGTAAGGACCCCAGCTTTGAACCAAGGCTTGAGACCTGCCCATGGCTCAGGCACCTTGTTTCTTATCAGCCCCTGGCTCGTCCTGATCCCCGCTGCATAGAGACAGCCCATTTTCAAGCTGCAAGTCCTGCTTTCAGTGACTTTTCACTATCAGGAACTGGAGTCCCAAGACCCGCTGACTGTGGAGCAGGCCTGGGAGTGGGGTGGAGGCCCCGTCTCCTCCAGCCACTTGGTGTTCATTCAGGGCCTAGCCTGGCAGCTGAGACACTGCACCCTCCCTTTCCTCAATGAACTGATTACACAGAACTGAGCTTGCTTGCAGGTTGACAGCCTGGCTCATGTGCCTGCACAGGAAGGCACAAAACGCATCCCATTGCATGAGAATGCCAAGGAGCAATGTGTGTGTCATTTTGTCGCCTGCACCAGCTGTGTGCCTGGTGTTATCTGCACCAGACACAGGCCAGCCTGCAAGGACACACTGGGCACAGACATGAGAAGGCGGGACCAGCGGCAGCAGCAGGCCTTGCATCTGGAGACTAGCAGTTACGTTTTTTAACAAGAAAACAATTAGTTGATATAGTGACAACAAGGTAAGAGAGGGACGAGGGGCTTTCCCTAGGCAGGTGACAGTGCTTGCCTAGCTTAGCTGAGGTTTATCTTCACGCTGTTCTGAAGGCTACAGAGTTCAAGGGGGACCTCTCTGGGCAGGGGTGGTGAGGCAGCCCTTCCCCCGCATGGTGCACCTGCTTCCCCACAGAGCTCTGTGGCTCTTCCTCTGCCAACACGAGGCCCTGCTCCCGGGAGCCGCAGTTCTTCCTGTCTCCACCATGGTCACCAGGTCAGGGTCCACACACCCATCCAGAATAGCTGCTTTGCTAACTTGGTCACTGCCTGTCACCACCGTGTCCTGCACGTGCCCTCCCTGGTGCAGGGCGGGGGAGGGGGAGTGTGTGAGCATGTGCGTGTGTGTATGTGATTAATTTCTGTGGTTTTCACTGTGGCAGCTCATGTTTGGGTTTTTAAAAAATAGTTTCTGCAAGTTATGGACAAACAGTGTCTTAAGGCGACAGTCTGCTGTCGACAGCAGCCCTGCTCTATTTCAATGGGAAATGTCCAGTTTTAGTCTAGCTCTGGGTACCACTGTGACTGTGCAGAGTGCGACATACATTTGGAGAGGCTGAGCAGACTGGCTGAGGTCACAGTATCAGCCAACACCTGGGCCAGGTCCTGAACACCAGTGTGGCTGTGAGGATGAACACAGCTCCCCTGGACACAGGACGGCTGGCCAGGGCAGGGACAAGAAAGCGATGCTATGGGATGTGCAGAGGAGCAGCCACCAGGGAGCCCAGAGGCTGGTGTGTATTACCCATGAGGAGGAGGGTGAGGTGACAGAATCCACAGAGTGGGGAACACGTGGGGAGGAGGGCAGTGTTGGTGGCTCCCAGGAGGCACAGACTGGCCAAGGCTGGGCAGTAGGAAAGGTCAGGGCTCCCCCTAAGTGGCAGGCAGGCTCCTGGGGGTCCTCGCTGGGGTGTGGTGAGGTCACTGCAGTGCTGACCTCTCCAGCTGCCACGGCTTGGCAGGGGTGGGATAAGGAACAGTGTAATGAACTAAGGAGCAAGGACGGGCCTGAAGTGCAACCCAGGGAGAGCAGGGTAGAGGTGGGAGTGACATGGACGCCCTCCCAGGAGGCTGGCCAGAGGGCACAGGGGTGGCCTGGAAATAAAAGCCATGCAAGGGAAGTTTGGGGAGACACAGGACTGGGGGCAGCGGGCTCCGTCAGAGGGCCTGAGGAACCACAAGGTGGAGACATGGGGGGAGGGGGATCTGTGTGGCCTTTGTGTGGTGGGCAGGAGGCACCTAGGAGTGCCAAGGGGAGAAGAGTGGGTGTTTCCAGCACTGCACTAAGTGAGGAATTGAATGTATACGTAAAGGCATAAGAGAAAATGAGCAGCTTAGCAGGAATTCAAGCACTGAGACAACGAATGTGCTCGGCAGCTTTCAGTCATGAACTAACTTATAAAGGGAGTAGTCACTCTGGCTCCCAGTCATTAGGGTGGATTCCTGGTTGCTGAGATGGTGTGTCAATGGCAGAGAAGGCTGCTGACCTCATGGCTGGGCATGAAAGGAGGAAGAAAAACGGACTTGTCACTGTTACTGTCACCTTCCAGGACACTCCCACAGTGAACTCCCACCTCTCACTAGTCCCCCTCTTATGGTTCCACCACCTCGCAACAGCACAAGCTGCCAGTCAGCATAGCACATGGCCCTGTGGGGACACTGAGGACTGCACAGAAGCCCACGATTTTTATTTTCTCCAGTCACTATTTGTTCAAAAGTGTTCCAGCAAACATATTGGATTTTCATAATCAGAAATGAGTATGCAGACAGCATTTTGTTTTCTTCATTCCCTCTGGCACTACTAACTTGTCCTGAACCCTCTTGGCAGAGGTGGGGGGCCCTGCTGGGTCCCTGAGCCCTTCACATTAGTGCTTGTCTCACTGTGGAGGGTCTGCATCATGGCTGTCTGGGTGTCCTCAGCTGTTGCCCAGAGCCTGACACACAAAGGCAGATTAATCATAATTAGTTGCCACAGCTGGAGTGAAGCTATGGGCTTAGTGCGCCAAAGGACCTGGGTTCAATCCCCCGTACCACACAGTAAACACATAAGGAAATGTATCTTTTTTTTTTTAATGTGTGTGGGGGGGGCAGCTCAGCCCACCAGGGGGCGGGGCTGGCCGGCATGTGGTGCTGGGGGATCGAAC
>NDGN011521178.1:1228-14138 GCA_002564285.1 Tympanoctomys barrerae | reverse complement strand
TTTTTTTTTTTTGCGGAACCGGGGATTGAACTCATGCCTTGTGCTTACCAGGCAAGTGCTTATTCTACTGAGCTATCTCCCCGGCCCCTTCACACAGAGTTTATGATCGTGTGACATCCTTGTGACATTTTAAATGACCTCCTTTTTATTCAGCCCAATCAGTTACAATCAGAGTCCAGTTTGAAGTGATAGTAACTTGTCTTTGAGAACTTCTATGTGTATTTTTGCTCCGTGCCTTTGATATTTGTTTACGCAATGATCAGCTTAGATAATCTTTAGAATATGTTTGTACTATGATTTCTGGTGTTACCAAAGGTAGAATTAGTATGACAGTAGCAGAAAACCACAAATTTGGTGCCCATTTTATGGCAGTTCTGTAATTACAGAAGACTTAAGCTCTGAAGTGCACACTGCCTGTGACTGATCTGCGCTTCTAAGTTAGTCAGGAGAGCAGCTGGCTCAGCTACAGGAAACTGAGGGCCCACACCCACTGTGAGTGTCCAGGAGTGCGGCCCTCGGGCGGCCAGCGGCGTCACCCTTCCTGTGAGCGGGCGACCGAGGGCCCAGCCATAGGCCAGAGCTTGGAGCTTTGTGTCTTTCCCGAATACTCCCACGAATGCTAAGACCAAGCGCTCGTATTTTAAAACACTATGAGTATTCACTGTAATGCAGCTGGTAATAAGTATTTATACCCAGTTATGCCTTCACTGATGCATAAAATCCAAGGGTTTGGACCCTTAATATTTCTATCTGTGAAAAGGGCACAGTGAACGGTGCTGCACTCCTAGTCAGTGCTGGACTACGTAGGGCCAGGCCCATCTCCTGGCATCTCAGCAAGTATAAATGATGCATTCGCTCTCGCAGCCGTCCTGTGGTTACCTGTCTCCTTGATGAATCATCTCATGTGATGGCTTTTAATCCCTGTTTTCAGGATGAGCTGTCTTCCATTCAGAGTAAATACGAGATACCATATTATAATTAAAAGTTCTCATTGATTTTTACTGTTCATGGGTAACTTTTTCCGTGTAAACAAATCCTGGATGTGTTGAAGTGTGTCCAGACCTCCATGGTTGCTACTTTAATATTTTAGAATATTCATGAAATTAAAATTGTTAATGCTATATCATATAATTTTCTTCTTTATCAAACTGGGAATTATAGCTGCACTTTTGTATCTGGAATGCCTTTAGAGTTTTGGTTTTGATTCTGATAGCCAGCACAGGCACAGGGAAATGTCCTGGCAGGCAGGCAGACCCAGACTCAGCAGTGAAAGCTTCCAGTATGTCGAGCTCATGTGACAGTCTATGATGTGGTCTTTTCAGCTTGCGCCGCATGGACAGAAAGAAGCCTAGGCAGGGAACACCCAGGTGTTATTCATCTGGACTGAGTCCATTCTTTTTTTTTTGTTTGTTTTGTTTTTGTGGTACCGGGGATTGAACGTAGGACCTGTGCTTGCCGCCAGGCCAACGCTTATCCTACTGTTATCTCCCCGACCCTTGTTTTTTTTTTTTTTCATACAGGGTCTTGCTGTGCGTGCAGTACCGGGTTCAGACCTGGGTCCTTGAGCTTGCCAGGCAGGTTCTTGGGCCTCCAGGCGTCTCCCCAGCCCCTGAGTTCATTCTGGAAGTAAAAGCCTGGGTGTCAAAGCAGTGTGAGGAAGATGCTGAGCACCACAGGTAGAGTGTGAGGCCAGCCGAGGAGATGCGGAGGCTGTGGCTGCGGGCTGTGAGCCGGTGGGTCCCGGGCTCCTCCCCCTCCGCCCGCCTGTCCTCTTTGCAGGACCTCTGCTGTAGGCGCTGCCTGGCCCTCCCTCTCAGCACCCTCCGGTTCTCTTCGTTCTTCCTCACTCCCCTCTGCGCTGGGACTCCAGGCATGGCCACTCTTGCAGTGTGCCTAGTGTGCGTGCCCCTCCTGCGGTCTGCGTGGTAGCCTCTGGGAATGTTTGTTGGACAAGCCCGTGGGCTAAAAACTACCAAAGCCCACACAGGAAGAACACTGAGAAAGTGAAGATTTCTACCTGTTGTGAAGTATAAAGAAGAAAACAATAGAGCTAGGAGAAGATTTTATTTATTTTGCTGTTTAATTGCTTTAAATATAAGTTGGATTTTGTGTGGCTTGGCTTGATGATGGAATACAGAAAATAGTGATGGAAAAAGAACTACAGCTGGCGCCGTGGCCATGCTTAGACACCATTCCTAGCCGATTCAGAAGTTCATACGGGACGCTACCCACAGAAATTGTAGGTTCCTTTTTCTAGTAACAGTTATCTAAAATAGGCACTCAGAATGGCCTGAGGAATGTGCCAAGCATCCCGGGGCCACCATTTCCCCAGAATAATTACTTGGCTCAGCCCTCCCCTCAATGCAAAGCCCCTGAAGCCAGCAGCAATCTAATCAACAGGTTTGTAATAACTTTTAGAAGTATAAGTATAATGAACATGAAGAGACCTCATTTATGTTTCACTTCCCACATGCAGTCTGGTCCAGTTCTGCATCCCTCCAGCAGCGAGCATCATTGCTTCGCTGAATAATCATTTGAAATTGTTTAACTTGCCACACCCCTACCGGGGGATGGGAAAGGAGGACCAGTTGTTGCAGTCCAGGCTGTATGACATTGTACGCTTTAGATAATTCATTGTGTGGACATGGGTGGTGCTGGGTTAGGAGTCCCAGGAGAGCCAAGCCTGATAGGATTTCCTCCTTATTGTTTCTTAATACCCCATTTACATCTCCGTGATGAGCCCCTCAGTAATTTCCAGGAGGCCGGTGCTCCTCCACACGATTGCCACCCACTCCAGATTCTACATCCCCATCCCTGATGTCAGGAGCGCCAGATGTTCTTCCCTCTACCTGATCTGACAGTACCTATTTAAATTGCATGTCCGTGATTTAAGTTGTAAATCACTTCTGGATTGCCTTGTTACTTTACAAGCATTTGTATTCCCGAATAGATCCTATGCTTCTCGGCAGTAAAGAACTACTATGTGTGTTATGTATATTTTTCGGAGTAGAATGCAAAATAGAATATTTAGTTAAAATATTCACTGAATACCTACTATGTGCTGTTCGTCTATAGGCCCCGTGTGCCACCTGCTGTATGATACCTCTTGAAGCTCGGAATTTCTTCCTGATCCTAGGGCTGAGAGTATGTCCATTTCTAGTAAGAGGAGCTGGATCATAACGTAAGAACACAGAAACACACGATGCTCATGGAGCAGTGAAGCCTCTTTGGGGGCTAGTGCTGGGCATGGAGGCAGAGTGTGTCCAGAGATTCAGCTTAGGTAGTGTGGTCCAAGGGCGTCATGGTAGGAGGGTGCATGGCAAGATGGAGTCAGCCATATGGCCTTTGGGAGAGACAGTGTTGTAGGCAAAGCCAGTAGCTAGAACAAGAGCTTAACACAGGAATGAGCCTGATGTAGACAATGAAGTGAAACAGGCCCATGTAACTTGAGAGGCCCTTCAGGGAGAGAGTCGAGAGTCGCTAGCCAGTGGGGGAGATAGACGGGGCTGTGCTAAGGTAGCGGTCCACAGTGAGGAGCTTGAGTTCTCGCCTAGCCCTAAGAGGAAGTTTTCCATGGCTTTACTTACAAGGAGAACATGATTGGATTTATGTTTTGAAGAGTACACTTTGGTTGCTGTGTGGTCATTGGATTAGAGAAGAGGCTCATTGCATAGCTGGAACAAGAGAAGGAAACTGTTGATGTTGAGTTCTTTAATATCATGTTGGTGTAAGCCCTGTTATGATATCCCTGACTTGTTATGATTCATGCCTAAGATGTGCCCCAGACCTTCATGTGCTCCCAGGTGGGGCTTTTGGGAGGTAGTTAGATAATAGGTGTGTGACCCTGATCATGGGTATGTGGCACCTGGATCAGTCCACGGGTTGCATTAGTATGATTCTGAGTGTGGCTGGCTAGATTGTTTTACCAAAGAGGAAAGGCCATCCTTGGTTTTAGCAGAACCATCCAGTAGGCACACAGCCTGGGTGGAATAGAGGGGCAGCAGGGTCGCTGCCGCCTCTTGCCTGCCGCGCTGTGGGCTGTTTCTCCTCTGCCGTGCTGCTCTGCCTTGAACCAGCCAGCTCTGGACTTAACCAGGACCTAAATAAGCCTTCCTCCCTGGACATGTGGGTGCTGGCATGTTGTCCCGGCAAGGAGAAAGGAGCCATGCCACTCCTAACCCTGCGTCCGGAGTGCTACTGGAGGAGACTCCCACAGGCAGACAGGCCAGCCCCATCTGCAGAGCACGGGCTGTCTTGCTGGCTCTGAGCCCTGCTGTGGGGCACGGCAGGCCTGAAAGCCCAGGCCCAGGGATGCGCAGGGGATTGATGAGCGGCTGTGACCAGAGGCAGACTCTAGTGAGAAGTGGGTACCTCTGCTCTGCAGGAAGGTAAGTTTGAATCTAGAAATTATCTTACTCCTCACTAATTACTGGTTTTATATATATATATATATATATATATATATATATATATATAGTACAGGGTCTATAGGGTCTCACTATGTAGATGGGATTCATAGTGATTCTCCTGTTTTAAGCCTCCCAAGCCCTGGGATTACAGGCACACGCCTCCACGCCCAGTCTCAATCAATGTCTCAGTGCAACCCGGACTAATTATTGTTGACTCCGGGCACAACACTGGACATCAGAACACGAGGGCTGATTCAGTGTGCTGAAACTTGTTCTCTGATGAATTGCTCCGGTTTCTCCTGGTCCCAGCCCCTAGGAAGCACCTTTCTGTTCTTTGTTTCTGTTGAGTGTGGATGTTTTAGGTGTCTTGTGAAAGTGGAAGCATTTGAAGTATTTGTCTTTGTCACTCTTATTTGCCTTTATGTAGGTTGCTAATTTTTATCAACAGAATGCTTCCATGCTCCTGTGTTTTGTCACATCTTGCAGAACTTCCTGCTTACAGGGCTGGATGTTACTCCATTGCGTGTGACCAGCACATGTTCTCTGTCCGCTCATGCGCACGTTTAATGCACCTCCATCCTTAGTTACTGTGCCGAGTGCTGCAGGCACCTCGGGCGGCAGCGGTGTCTCTTGGGCGGCCTCAGGTCAGTCTTTCAGCTGAGTACACAGGGGAAGTAGTTCTGTGTCATTTGTAGTTCTGTCCGAAGCTTTGGAGCACCCCATACTGTGTTCCACAGCAGCCGCAGCAGCTTTCCTTCCAGCACCAATACTTGTGTTTCACTTTAATCTTCGTATTTTGTGATAGGATCTTGACAAGTGTGGCATAAAATCTCACTGTAGTTTTGATTTGCATTTCGTGATGATTCAGGAGCAGTTTTTCACAACCCGTTGGCCATTTTTCTATCTTCTTTGGAGCGGTATATCTATTCAATTCCTTTCTTCTTTTTTAACTGGCTAATTAAGCTTTTTTTGCTATTAAGTTTCGGTACTTGAACTTCTAAGAATGGTGTGTAGTGGGAATTCCTAAGTGATATAAAACATCTAATACACCGTAAGAGATGGTCTTGTCTAAATAGGGCTTACTTGACAGTTTCCTGTGGCTGTGACAGAATGCCTGAGAATGGCAATTTAACAGAGGAAAGATTTATCTTTGGCTCATGGTTTTAGAGGTTTAGTCTAGGTTCAGCCAGCTGCAGTACTTCTAGGAAAATACAAGAGTGGAAGGGGATGGCGAGAGAACTGCCTATCTCAGGGCAGCCAGGAAGCAGAGGTGGGGCGGAGCCAGGACGCCCACCGGCTTCTACCCCAGCAGCCCACTTCCTGCTGAGACCACGGCCCCCAGCGGCCCATGCGCTGTTAACTCCCCAGTGGGGCCATCCTTGATGGGCTGATGGAGTAGCACCTCCTGGTCCTGTCACCTTCCAGAACCCCCCTCTGAACACATGGGCCTGTCTGGGGACATTTTTGATCCAAACCATGATAACTAACCTGAATCACAGAACATCATGCCTTCATTGCTTTTGTTTACGAAAACAGTTTTTCACACATTTAAATTTTTTTGTTAAGTTGAACACTGGCAAGCATTTTCTCTAGTGGACCAAACAGTAAATACATTTGTAGGCAACAACTACTGTGTTCTGCTTTGTAACCACAAACTAGCTGTAGACGACACACAAATGAGCAGGCATTCCTGAGTTCTGATGATACTTCATGTTTAGTAGGAGGGCAGGCGATGGGCACCCTTGGCACGGCAGTGGTTCGTGCCACGGTGAGATGCTACCACTGGCCACAGGGACAGGAGGAACAGTACTCTCCTGCTGGCTCTAAGAGCCCCCTTGTCTTGTTCCTCCCTTCCGTACAACTGTAGTGGTCTGTACCGAGCTTGTGAGTCCTGCTCTGTGAGAGCCGATGTGTCCTCTGGGGGCCTGGTCTCCCCGGAGGCAGTCTCTGCTTAGACCCAGGCCTGTCATCAGGTGCCACGTATCTGAGAAGTTAATGGGGTGTGGCTTTTGAAAGAGTCTGTGTCCTCCGTCATTTCGTAAACCTGTTTAAATTATCTACTTTCTAAGTGAGCACATCTCTGGGTATCTATTGCAACTTCAGATGAGCCAGCATTGAGTTGACTGAGATATCTGGGGATCATTCAGCAATAGCAGAAGTGAACACAGCAACCGGCAATTCTTTATACAAATATGCGTCAGAATCATTCAAAAGAAGTGCTGTGTAAAATTGTACTCCTTGGTTTATTTGATCAATTCTGAGCAGGTTGTTTTGCCTTCAGACCTGTGCCTTTCTGAACTGTCGGCAATTCCAGGCTTATTAACGTGATGTTTAGAGAGCATCAGTGTCACATCGTTGACTCTGGTGTCAGAGCTGGAGCAGAGGTGTTGGGAGGAAGCCAGGCCAGCACACCTCTGGCGCACCTCCGCCAATTAGTGTGCGTCCCTGGAGGCTGAGTGCCTTGCAGTTTAGCAGCACGTACCTGTTGACTTAATTGACAGTTAAACACTGCGAAGAAAGCAAAAAGGATCATGAGGAAACGGGCTGCTTAATGAATATGTGCGACACAAGCACCCTTCTTGCCATGTATGATTTGGCTTCTTAGTGCAGTTGCTTTCTAGTTCATATTGACTCATTTTCTGCTAGGGTCGCTGAACTTTCCGTAGGGTACAAATAAGCGCACGTAGAATTACGAGGCGTGTATTCCAGCAGTTGCGACCCCCTCTCAGGATTAGTAGGGCTGTATATTCTTGGCCTGCTCGTTGCTTCTAGGAAGAACATAAAATGCATGAGCACAAGACATCACGTTTCCCATCCTGGAAAGGACACTGGGCAGGGAGGGGTCAGCTTGCTGCCGGATTTGAACTTTGGCTCTTCAGCAGTTGCATGATGAAACACATGGCTGTGTGGCACTGAACAAGTCCCCGAGTCTCTCTCAGCTGTCTTCTGTCTGTCTGTTCACCCATCTGTTGATATTGGTTGGCTAACGCCACAAATCTCATTAGCCAAAACAACCCATGTTGATTTATTGTTCCCTGCGTGCATCAGCCGGGTCATAAGAGGTCTTTGTCCCTCACAAAGGGCAGGCTGGGGTGCAGAGGCCACATGCTGGGCAAGGTCCCCTGGGCACTGCCAGCACTGCAGTGTCCCCTAGGCTCCGCAGACTGCCCGTGCGAGGGTCTGTCTGTGTGGGAGGCTCTGTGAACCCTGTGGGAAAGCAGGGTTTCTCTCTAGATTTCGGCTTCAAAAAGTGAAGAAGCGTCTCCCGTGATTCTGAATGGTTAAGTTTCTTTTACTTTTATTTTTAACCTAACTAAACAGTATTTGTATTGTTCAGTAAAAAAGAAAAAAACAGCAAAAGTATCTTTCAGAAGCTCCTTCAAATGTCCACCCTCTCACTTAAAACTTACAAGTTTGTGTAAGTATCTTTGGTCTCTACTACTATTCTGAAGTTGACTTTTTATATTATACACTATTATGGTGTTATAGTCAATGATAACAGCTTTTTAAAAAATGTATTTGATTGTTAAAGGGTCTCACTGTGCAGCTCAAACTCATAGTGATCCTCCTGTTTTCAGCCTTCCCAGTGCTGGGATTACAGTCATGTGCCACCATGCCCAGACCCTGTGGCCTGCTCAGTCCGCCGTGGGGGCAAGGATGGTGTGGCACGTGGTGCTGGGGATTGAGCCATGGTCCCTGTGCATACCTAAGCTTGCCTAAGCAGGTGCTTTAGGCTACTGAGCTAGCTCGCAGGCCCCTAATAGCAGCTTTTGATTTTCCAGACTAGTTGTATTCTTTCTTACTCTGTCTGTGTACCAGAAGTCAGACTGATCTTTCACATTTTCTTCCCAACATGTGGCCAGATTTTCCTAGAGTCCTCGTGGGACCCTTACCGGAGCTTTACTGCAAGATAAAGTAATCCTCTCTGTGTGGTCTCTGAGACAGTGGAAGGCCTACAGCTTGAAGAATTGTTTTGGCTTCAGGGGAATGTTAGATAAGTTTATCAGAATAGACTCTTAGTTATTTCTAGATGGGAGGCAGTGCACATTACCTTCTGCAATTCTGACAAGGCCATACCTCATTTAGCCTTTTTGTTGTTGTCATTGTTCTCAATTCTCAGAGTCCTTGCTTGAGATATAGTTCTGTCTCTGCAGCCTGTTGTTGCCTAGAAAGATTTTGTTGCACATTTGCTTTTCTCAATCATTTCTAAGAGCTTGAGCCATGAGAGCTGGTGCTGGGTTTTGATTCCTTTCCAGGAGTGGGGGGCACACGACAGCAGCCACCTGCTTGTGTGGATTTTATAAGCACAAAATATAGAAAAGAAAGGTTTTACTTATTTAGTAAAATTCTTATTATGGAGTTTCTTTTCTTTCTTTCTTTCTTTTTTTTTTTTTTTTTGAGTTTCTCATTTGCTACAAATTATAAGTTTTCTGGAATTGGGGCTAAACAAATTGAACCTGAAAGTTTAAAATGAATCTTCAGTCACTAAAAATAGATTTACAAGTTATAATTATGATTTCAAGAAGTGTGGTCATCATCTAAGGGTAGTATGTAAACATAGTAGTATGTTTTCCATAAGCAGGCTCGTCGTTTTATTCCCTTCAAATAGGGTGACTGCATGCCCAGGTTCATACAGACAGTCTGGGCTCACAAAGCTGTTCTAGGATTATTGTTAGTAGTACAGTATTTCATTCAAAAAAAAATCCTGGTTTGAGCAATAAATAGCTGCAAAAGTATTGTAGCTTTAAATAGCATTGTCACTTTATCTCTAAGAGATTCAGCCTTGAAGTTAAGAAAAATATATTATCTCCTACTTAGGTTTAGAATAGCAGCTTCACCATCTTCAAATGATGATGAGTAACGTGAGCAGATAAAAATAGAAAGAGGTACTTGATAAGTTTTCTTTTATGTCTCTCTATCCCAGAATTCTAAGATTTCCTTCCAGGAGGTAGATGATATAGTAGAAGGAAAAAATTACAGCTCAGGCAGATCAGAGCCTTCCCTTTGACTTCACTGAGCGCGTGCAGTCCTTACTGACGCGGGACCTGGCTTTCTAGTTGCCTCGTAATAAGAAGCAGCACAGGCAGCCAGGCAGCCCTGCATTTTCCACCTCTGCTGTCCCCAGCACCCCGCGTTGGGGCATAGGCTGTGGTCGTCAGTGCGACCGGAGAGCTCCTTACTAATGCTGCTTTTCCTCAGAGTTAAAACGGAAGCTCACAGTTAACAAAAGAAGCAGGCGCTGTTGTGTGTCCAGTGCGTCAGATGATGCACTTCCAAGCTGGGACATTTGTAAGGATGTAGGAAGAACGTTCTACACTCAGAAACCAGTTTGAGGCCTAAAACACAACTCCATTTATCTTTATATTCTGAGCTTTATAGGCCACAGGAAGTGTCCGTCTGTTGTGCTGAGATTGGCCAGGAGCCTGAGGTGGCTGAGGTCAGGGGAGCGCTCGGCTCTGACGTGCTCGCCAGGTCTGGAGCAGGAAGGCTGATTTGGAGTCAGATAGGTTCTGGGGCTGTAATTGCTAAGGACAGTGAGAGTACACAAGCAGGTCACTGCTGAAGGAAAATCAGTGTCCCTTAGGGGCATAGTCAAGTCATTTACTCCCAGCCACAGAGAGAGGCCTGTAGCTCCACTGTGGCCTCAGTGCCCAGGCCCTGTGTGTGTGTGTGCGTGCGCACGCATGCACACACACAGGGCCCTCCTCTGTCTTCCTTTTGCACTGCCAGTCACGCCGTCCTCCACCTGGCCACAGTGAAGGGGTGTCCTCCTGACCTCGCCGCCTGCGCTGGAGAAGTGTGCACCAAGGCCACATCTTGCTTTGCCTCTGTGTCTACGGTACCGCATGGGACTGTCTGTGTTCTCCTCTCGCCACCGTGCAGTCCAGGGTTTGCAGCCCTTTGTGGGTGCCCTGCTCTCCCTAGCTGGTGTCCCCACCTGCTACAGTAGGAAAGGAAGTCATTTGTCACCCATGCCAGAGTGCCTTTGGTGATGAGCAGAGCCCTTTGCAGATCTCTGACCTTTGGTTAATCAACTCAGAAGTTCCCATTAAAA
This sequence comes from Tympanoctomys barrerae, assembly GCA_002564285.1. Classification (NCBI taxonomy): domain Eukaryota; kingdom Metazoa; phylum Chordata; class Mammalia; order Rodentia; family Octodontidae; genus Tympanoctomys; species Tympanoctomys barrerae. The sequence goes on along the minus strand of NDGN011521178.1, from coordinate 3,674 downwards.
ATTGCTACTGGATCCTGTCTGTGAAGATAAAAGTCCATGGAGAAATAGAAGTGAGCTCCCAGGAGGATCTAGGTTTTTTCCTATAAAAAATCTTAAGATAAACTATATAGCACCGAGAAAAGATAAAGTATACTTCTAATCACAAGCATGGATGGGCATGGTAATGTAAATCTTACTTCACATTTACAGTGGTGTACAAGAAATGCAGTTTCTGTTTTCTGATTGTTTGTGTGGGCTTTAAAATAACCACACTTAGTGTCCTAAAAGTCACTGAGCATATAAATGCTATTAACTTGCTCTAGTACCGGAGCTCGCTTCAGGGGTCATTCACTTCCACGACAGTGATATCCTCTTTTTCTCAAATCAGGATGGAAACTTACTTTTAAGTTGTTATATAGAAAATGCTGTGAGCTGGAGTAATGTCTCGCACTGTGTCCCCAGCAGTGTGGGTCGCTGAGGCTTCAAGCCCAGTCCCTGCAACTTAGTGGCTTGGCAAGACCCGTATCTCAGCACGGACAGTGAAACAGGGCTGAGGACGTAGCTCAGCGTGAAGGCCCTGAGTTCAGCCCCCAGTGCGACCGACGTGAGGCGAGAGAGAGGAGAGAGCATCTTTAGGTTGGCACTTACAGTTAAACACAAAATTGAAATTTGCTTTTGATTTTACAATCAAGGGTTCTGGTAGCGCATAAAGTTTGCTTCTGTGTACATTTTTCATGGATAAAATAGTTTTTCATACATTAGTTTGTATGTGGAAAATGAAATGGCATGCTACCTTGATTCTCCATAGATACATCCTTTCACTTTAATGTACACATTTTTGTTAGCTCTGGAAAAAGGGTGGAAGGTGTCATTCTCTTTGCACACAGACATACACATTGTTGCTTTGAGTTTGAGCAGTTGTCTAGAATTACTGTGAGAAGAGCTCTACCCGTATATGGAGCAGGGAAGACCCAGCCTCAGTCGGCCTCTGCTGCAGCAGCTGATGCAGCCAGGCAGCTGCACTGGGTCACCCCGGAACATGTCCCGTGTGTTTGGCGAACTGTAGACCTTGGGCTGCAGAGCCAGAGACATTAGCCTTGTTGGCAAGAGTGGAGCTTTGCCTTGTTTTTCAGGACGGGTGGAGGAAGGTATTTCAGAGAAATGTCCGTAGTAACCTGTGTGTGCTGTGAGAGATTATTGGGCCTTCTTATTAAAAGCCTTTTCTACTCAATATACATTTAGTTGTCATTATTATGTTAATTAATTGACTAATTAATTAATTAGCTAATTTGCTACTCAGATGGAGCTCAGGCACTCATTATGCCCCGCATCATCAATCTTCATAACCAGGAAATTCTAAAGTCAATATCTGTATCAGGTCTGTGTTTTTAGACCCAATAATTCCACAGTGAAAATTGTGTGGAGCAGGGCAGTCGCTCACCGCCTTTGTCGCAGATTCTCTCTTCCTGCTCTCTGACTGGCATCTCTGCTCCAGCAGCTGGACAGGAGCCAAAGGGCCAAGGCCCAGGCTGCTCACAAGATCCATCCTGCTGGGAGGTGTTGAGTCTGGGAGAGGCGAGGCTGGGGGCAGCCAACCCACTGGCCAATCTGCCAGCTGATGGAAATGCGCATTTTAAGGGAGGTAGCGCAGTTCCCAGAATCAGGTGAATCCCAGAGGTAAGCGGCCTTTGGAGGCAAGCAGGTTGGAGCGGTAAAATAGCATCTAAGTTGTGCTTTCCATGAAATTTTTATGTGGCTTTGTGCACCAAGTCAGTTAATGCCTTGATGTAGTTGAGGGGGAATAGAAAAGCATTTTCTTTTCCTGGATATCATGTCAGTAACATATACAGGAACTTGACTTTTCAGGTATAGTTTATGTTGCCTTTTAAAGACTTTCCAAAATACAGCTAGCGGGGTTGGTTTTCGTGAATCGCAGAGGGGCCAGGCTGAATTTTAGGAAGGGCGTGCTTGACAGCGCAGAGAGGACCCTGGTGCCCATGGGGGGGCAGGGCTCCTGCACACGCTGGCTCATCCTCACCTCAGCATGCTGGCCGTATGTGGCTTCTCACCCTCCTGTAGAGACGTGCGCGGGTCTGTGCTTTTGTGTGCACACTTGTGTTCTATGTCGAAAGGAGGCTGCAGGTGGAATCAAGGAGCTGCTCTCAGCCAGAACTGCACTGCAGGTCTCCCCAGCCAGCCCCCAGCATCCCAACTCTACCGAAATAAAAACTGCCTTTCTCTTTCGGAAAAGTGGCCTGGGATTGTGTGGGAGTATCCAGTCACTGCTAGTGCATACGTTAAAACGGACTCATTGTACATGAATTCCTAGAGTTTTGGGCATTACAGAGAGCTGGTTACGTCTACAAACAGACCTCCAAAGACCATTGTAGCATATTCCATATTAACAGTGTGTGTGTGTGTGTGTGTGTGTGTGTGAGAGAGAGAGAGAGAGAGAGAGAGAGAGAGA
>NDGN011521175.1:11217-24648 GCA_002564285.1 Tympanoctomys barrerae | reverse complement strand
TGAAATTAAAAATGCAATTCAAACAAAACCTACCAAAAAAGAAAACTCAGGTCCAGATGAATTCACTGCAGCATTCTACAAGAAATTTAGGGAAGATATAATGCCAACCTTTTTCAAACTCTTCAATGAAATTGAAAGTGAAGCAATTCTCCCAAACACATTTCTGGAGGCAAGCATTACTCTGATCCCAAAACCAGAGAGATCCAACTAAAAAGAGAATAACAGGCTAATTTCTCTAATGAATATAGATGTGAAACTTCAATAAAATACTTGCAAACAGAAAGCAACATATCATCAACACATCATGTCCAAGTGGGATTCATTCCTGGAATGAAGGGATGGCTCAAAATACACAAATCCGTAAATGTAATACACCACATCAATAGAAGCAAGAATAAAAACCATATGATCATCTCAATAGATACAGAAAAAGCTTTTGACAATGTCCAACACTCATTCATGATGAAAACCCTGAAGAGAATTGGAATAGATGGCCTGTATCTCAACCTAATAAGAGCCATTTAGAGAAACCAACAGCCAACATTATACTAAATGGGCAAAAACTGGAGGTCTTTACTTTAAAATTAGGATCAAGACAAGGATATTCATTGTCTCCACTCCTATTACATATAGCTTGGGAAACATTAGCCAGACCAATTAGATAAGAGATATAAAGGGAATAAGGATTGGAAAAGAAGAAGTGAAATCATCATCATTTGCAGATGACATTATACTCTACATAGCAGACCCCCAAAACTCCACCAACAGTACTGTAGATCTAATCACTAAATTCAGCAACATAGCAGGATACAAATTCAACCCCAACAACTCAATAGCATTTTTGTACAGAAAGAATGAACTCACTGAGAGAGAAATTAGGGTAACTATGCCTTTCACAATAATAGCTCCCCCCAGAATAAGTACTTAGGAATCAATCTCACAAAGGAAATTAAAGATTTATACAGTGAAAATTATGATACAATAAGAACGTGATTGAGGAGGATTTGAGCAAATGGAAATATATGCCATGCTCCTGGATAGGAAGAACTAAAGTTGTGTAAATGTTCATACTCCTAAAATTGTTATACAGATTTAGTGCAATAATACCATTAGTATACTTCACAGAGCTAGAGAAAACTTTCCTCAAATTCAGGTGGAACCAGAAGACCCAGAATGTCAGAAGCAATCCTGGGAAACAAAATAAAGAGGAATCACAATCCCTGAACTGAAATTATACTATAAAGCTACTGTGAAAAATACAGCACAGTACTGCTATAGAGAAGGACCTGATGATTGATGGAAAAGATTAGAAGATGCATAAACAGCCACAAACACACTGTCTCCTTATTTTGAAAAAGGGGCCAAACAGGCTTACTGGAAGAAAAATAGATCCTTTAATAAATGGTCATGGAAAATCTGACTTCCTACACCCTGAAGGCTAAAACAAGACCAATCCCTATCACCAGGCACAAAACTAAAGTCAAAATGGTTTAAACATTTTAATATTAAAACAGAAATACTATATCTTCTGGAGGAAAATGTAAGTAGAAATATTAAAGATATAGGATTAGGAAGAGCATCCATGAACAAACACCAAACTACATGGAAAATACTTCAAAGAATCACAAACTGGGATTTCATTTTTTTAAAAGTCTCTGCACCTCAAAACAAATCTCCAACAGAGTAAAATGAAAACTCACAATTGGGAACAAATCTGACAAAGGTCTTTTATCTATAACTTATAAAAATTAAAAGAATCAGGCCTTCCAAATTCAAAGACCCAATCCAAAACTGGGCATCTGAGTTGAATATATATTTCTTAGAGGAAGAAATACAAATGGCAAGCAAATATATGAAAAAATGTTAAAAACTATTGGCCATTTGAGAAATATAAATTAAAACCACATCTCATCCCAGAAAGAATATATAACATCAAGAAGTCAGGCAACAAGAAAGGCTGGAGAGACTGGAGAAAAAGCAACCCTTCTCTACTGTTGGTTGGAGTGCAGACAGGTATAACCACTATGGTAATCAGTGAGAAGATTCCTTCAAAAGCTAGGATTGGAGCTTCCATTCGAGCCACCTATTCTCTCCTGGTCATTTTTCTAGAAGAACTGAAAATCTCATACCATAGTGATACATATGCACCCCTGTTTATAGCAGTACAATTTGTCATAGCTAAATCATGGAAACAACCCAGATGCCCATCAACTGAAGAAGGGATAAAGTTTTACACAGTGGAATATTATTCAGGCATAATACAGGATAAATTTGTTGGTAAATGGATGCAACTAGAGGACATATTCTTAAGTAACATATCAGACCCACATGTGCAAACCCTGCATTGTTTCCTTAGTATGAGAATCTGAAAGAGAAAATGGAATATGAAGGGTAAAGTAGATACTGGGAAAAGGAATGAACTTTTTCAAAAGGAGAGTTACTGAGTTGAGGAAAAGGAAAGAAGAGGGAGTGCATGAAGGATATTTATCTATATATTCAAGCAGGATGGTTTGGACAAATGTAGTATGCATTTCTGTTGATTTTCTTATAGAAAGAAGCAGTTAATGCTTTAATTTTTTTGTATCCTATTTTCAATTGTACTTTTGTATGCTTATACATTTCTTTCTTCTTCCAATTTTTACATGCATATATCTGGTAATATGAATAACTGATTGGAAGACAACACTATGTATTGCAACAAATACTGTGAAATGCATATTATTTTCTTTAGTGAAATTCTGCATCACTTGTAACTTTTCTGCTTTAATTTTATTTTGTCTTCTCTTTAGGAAATAAAAATTGATTAAAGAAATAAATACAAAGAGCAAATAAAGATATGAAAAAAAAGTTCAACATCATTAGTCATTCAATAAATGCAAATTTAACCAACAATGAGATTACGTCTCACCCCAGAAAAAATGGCAACCATCAAGAAACGAGTGGCTAACAAGATAGCTGAATGTACTAATCACCTGCTTAGGCAAGCACAGGGGTGGGGGTTCTATCCTGGGCATCACATGGTGCATCAGTCCCACCCCTGGGCGCACTGAGCCAGCCACCACGACTGGGTGTGGTGGCACACACCTGCGATCCCAGCACTGGAGAGCCTAAGAATAAGAGGATCATCAGGGTTGTTAGTCGTGTAGTAAGACCCTGTACCAAATATACAATATACAAAGGCTGGAGGGCTGTGCTGTGGGGAAAAAGGAAGCCTTGTTCACTATTGGTGGGAGTGTAGACTGGTACAGCCACTGCGCAAATCAGTGTGGAGATTCCTCAAAGGACTAGAATTGGAACTCATATTTGAGCCAACTATTCCTCTTCTAGGTATCATTCCACAAGAATTAAAAACATACTATAATGCTATATGTGTACCCATGTTTATAGCAACACAATTTGTAGTAGCTAAATCTTGGAAATATCCTAATTGCACTTCAACTGAGGATTGGCTATAAAAATGTGATCTTTTTATATAATGGAGCATTAGTCATAAAAGAGGGTATACTGGAAACTTCTATAGGTAAGTGAATTCAACTAGAGATCATACTCATTAGTGAAAGAAGCCAGATGCACATGTGTAAACATCATATTGCCTCCCCAGTGAGAGAAGATGAAAGAGTAAATAAAATCCAAAATGTATAATAGATATTATATAATGGGAAGAAGTTTCAGAGGAAAAGAGTAACTGGAATAGGGGAAAATGGAAAAAAGAAGGAAGGAAAAATTAAAAAAAAAAAGAAAAACAGGGACTGTTATACTAGTAATTTATTCTGGATCATTGTGGAAAATGGTTTGTTGTAATATTGCTTGTACTATTTAGTTCTGATGACCTATACTCTGAGTAACTAAATTGAAGATAACCGTGTGCAATGCATTAGTCATTGTTACCTTCTTTTTAAAATTTCTTTTGTTTTATTTCTTTAAAATAAAAAAGTAAATATATTTGTTCCTTTTTCAGGAGGTGGGTTCAGTCGGGTAAATGTATTCTGGCTCTCTTTCAGATCTATCATCTTTCTGAGGAGGCCTAGCTGTGCCTAAGAATGACAGTGTGATTCTTTTTTTTTTTTTTTTTTTTANTAACTTGGTATTGATGTCAGGCCCTTGCACTTGCCAGGGAAATGTTTATTCCACTGAGCCATCTCCCTGGGCCTGATAGCGTGATGGAATGGCTCTGAACATTTTGGGAAAAAAACACCATTTTCTATGGTCTTTCTAGAGTACATGTTTTTAAAAATATATGAAATTATTTTGTTTACTTTCACTAAAGTTCATACTTGCATCTCTTCTTCTTTGTATTATTTTGACCACTGTTTTCCATTGTATAGCTCTAATTCCTCTGATTTTTCAATTTTTTGACTAAATATCTATTGACTTTGGGTAAAACATTGATTTTCAGATCCAAGTTTTAGGGATTTTTAGTGACGTTGAGCCTCAAGCTTCTCACTGTTCTCTCAATATGCTTGTAGAAACTGTAGGCAGCTCAAACATCTCATGAATTCATCATTGCATATGTTCTCTGACAGTAACAGCTATAGGTCATTTGCAATATTCATTGAGCATTTTCTCTATACCAGACATTTTGAAAGGAAGTTTCATAGTTTACTTCATTTAATCTTTATCAACAAATTATAGCATATTATTGGCAGTGTATATATAGAGTCTGAGCTTCAGAGAGGTGATCTAACTTTCCTAAAGTAGGACAGCAATTAGCTACACAGCATGTAAGTTAGGACTACCTGGTGAAAAAAAAAAACCTAGAAAAAACCCAGAACAGTTAATATCACAAAAACTACATAAAAAAGTAAAGTGTGCTTTGAAATTTGAGGGAGATCTTTTGAAATATTTTAAAGATCAGAAGATCTTTTAAAGAACAGAATAGCATAAAAGAACAAAATAACATGTGTTGTGCTTGTTCAGAACATTGTCCTATAGTGAGATTTAGTGATTTCTCTCTCCATTATGCAGTCCTTAATCTGGCATTATAGTCCCTAGAGATATAATTTTATACCACATTTTTGTTATTGCTATTGTTTAAAGTAATTTTACCCTCTCAGTGAACCAGAATGATTTATAAAATAGCAAAAGGCTATGTAGCACTGAACCAACAAAAGAATTCTCTACATGTGTAGCTGGTGGCTTTGTATAAAAATAAAATAGGAGCTACATCAACTGTTGATGCATGAAATGTAAGGAAGATCATTAGGTCTGAAAATCCCACTTTAGGTTTTCAGGTTTGTCTTTAAATACTGAGAAAAAAAATATGATTGTTTACTGAGAGTTTTCTGGGCTAGACACTGCACTATATAATTTTCACAAAAGTTTCTAACTTAATACACTAAAACTGTTGTAAAATGCTGTAATATTTTTGTTCTGTCAAAGACAAATGTAAGGTACTATAGCTAGAATATGAATGAACAAGGAATTAAATGTACCTAACCTCAAAATCTGATATAGGGCATGGATATATCTCAGTGTATAGCATCTGCCTGGTGAGAGCAAGGTCCTGAGTTCAATTCCCAGTAGTAAAAACAATGTTCACAAAATATGGTATCATTACACATGTGGAAGATTCTATAGCTGTGAAATCTGACTTTCCTTTAGGTCTTCTCATCTTAAAATTCTGGTTCAGATTGCTATACTGTCTCAATCACTGCTGAAACCAACTACAGCACATATACCATTGAAAGCATGAGTAGCTCCATTTGGTTCACAGTCTCAAAAGTTTTAGTCTATGATGGGCTTGGTCAAAGACAGAAACATCAGGGTAGATGGGAGCAATGGAGAAAAGTTGCTTAGCTCATGACTAGGAAGCAGAACAGGGGAAAAGTGTCAGAGGGGAAGGGAAAGGACCAGCAAACCGACAGAGATTCTAAGGTCTTGACTCTAGAACCCAACCAGACACACTCAGCAGTTTACTTTACTCATCTGTGGGTGGATTCTCAAGCCAGTCAAGTTGCAAATTAAGATTTACTGTCACAGTTGCCATTCTGAGTAATACTAGGTGAAAATATATTGTCTAAAATATTAAACAGAAAGCATATACATTGATATTGATTCTGTTTTAAATGGCTGTTACAAAGCAAAGTTTAGTGGTGATTCTCTCCTTGTTTTAAGCACATGGTTGTTTTGATATCATTGTTGATTAAATTGAGTAGAATACAGCATCTCTACCCCCTCTAAGAGCCAGTTCTCTGTATTTGGCACAGGGCAAGCTTTAGGAATCTATTTGTGATCTAGATTATAATGTTGATTCTCCATTCCAGTCCATTTAACTGACTTCTGTCACTATGAATTCCCTTAGTTCCATACTCTCCATCACATTTTTTAAATTAAAAATCCACAAAGCCTGTCTTCTTTCTGACATCTCATATTTAAACAGATTTGCTTACGTTGCAAAATTTTAAGAATCTACTTTTCTGTGACTAGGGAATTTGAGAATAGAATCACAGAGTGGACATTGAGTAAGAATCAAAGCGAACAGAAGCAGAATAATATTGTGAAAGTTTTATGATCATGCAATTCTTGGAGTGAATCATGTGTAAACATGTTTAGTTCTCTGAGTGAGGTGTCTTTCAGTAGTCTGTGGGAAAAATACTTTGATTTTCTCTTACACATCCTTACTTTTTCTTCTTCCTTTATAAACTTGGTTATTCTGTACAAATAGCCCATGTGATAGCCTGTCTCTCACTGAAATGATCCCTGTCTGCCCTGACATTATTTTCTCCTTAGACTCCCTTCCCAATCCAGTTCTTTAATGTTCTTTACTCTCACACTCGATTTAAACCCTGAGCACAGTATATATTATTATCACTGTGTTGTCATATGCTCAGGTATAACAAAGACAATTAACAAAAGTGAGATATAAAGATAACATTGCAGGGAGAGAGAAACACTGCCAAGAAAATATTTGATCACTGAGTTCACATGAACATTTCACACCAAGTATAGAAGAAAAAGTATAAATAAGGCTGATTTTTGTTTCTCGTATTTATTATCAGAAGTTTGTACAGCTTCACCAACTAGTCTATAGCACAAGTCCAAGTTACTTCCTGTACAATTATAATTTGTGTTTATGGGCTGGCGAGCTAGCTCAGTAGACTACGCACCTGCTTCAGCAAGTGCAGGGACCAGAGTTTGATCCCTGCTCCCGCATGCCTCACCAGCCCCTCCGCAGGGTGCACTGATCCAGACTGAGTCTGAGCGCTGTGGCACACACCTGTAATCCCAGCTCTCAGGAGGCTGAAAGCAGGAGGATCACTATGAGTCTGAGCTGCATAGTGAGACCCTGCACCAAATACAAAAATGAAAATAACAATAACGATGATGATGATGATGTGTTTATATAGGTGGATTTTGGATGGAGGATATAAAAGAACATAGTACAAGAATCTATAGATCCTCTTCTTGGCTGCATGGTGTAACTAGCAATAGCCTCTAACTCATTGTGATCCTAATCAGTCTGTTTTTCTATTCTTTCCGGCCTCTTGGAATGTAGATTATAAAGTGATCTTGGAGCCACCTCAGGTGGGCTTTTTCTTTATTCTGATTTTCTTTGAGGACCATAGCTCTTTGTGGACGACATTCACTCAGCTATATATAAATGGTGAGCTGTAGGCTTTACCTTCTGTCTCCTGGACTGCATAGCCATTAGAATTGCAGCTTAAACTTTCAGATTCAATCAAAATTTCCTTGCTAAAAATTGGTTTCACTGATCATTTATAGTGCAGGATTCCTCCTTTCACATGAGCAATTTCTTTCTTTCAGTGATAAATTCTCCAATATGATTAAATGAAAATTTTCAATACAACATTTTAGGATTCCATTTGGTAGAGTCTTTCTGAATTGCCATACCACTCGCTCTGCTGGAAGTGGCATCCAAGTCCTGCTCCTGAACAGTCCTCAGGGCTGCCTGCTGTGGCTCAAAGTCTTATTTCAGCAAAGTGGTTGAGTTTTATGTTCTCTTAAGATGAGGTGCTCTAGCACATTTAAGCTTTAATCATGACCTCAAAAATCCTTGCTGTTCTGTATTTACAGAATTATTTTACTATGACTCAGTCTCCTTATTTGTAATTCAGAAATAGCATTTTTTTTCCTATAGGAATACCATAGTGACTAGATGTGTGTTAGAGATGCAAGTAGAGAGGAAGGGGGTTTATACATATGAGAGGTGTTTATCTCTATTCATACCAGTCCCTCCAAAGCTAGCAGTATACAGGCTTCTTAAGAATAGAGGGTTTTGCTTTGCTTCTTTCCTCACCATATTAGGAATGATTTTAGTATTACTTAAGAGGAAACACAAGCATAAAAAAAATGCACATCTAAAATGTAATGAATCTTGGCAGTGTCAAAATTCTGGATGCTTTATATTAAGAACTCAGTGGTCCCAATACCCAATAACCCCCGGGGCATTTTCTACCTTTCCAATTGCAAAGATAAAGAAACTGATATACAGATATCTTAAGTAATCTGTCCTGTGTTGCACATTGAGAAATCAATGTAGTTCAACTTTGGAAGCAATACTCTTAAATAACATTATATAAAAGCTGTGATTCTTTGTGCAACCAATTATCACACAGAGAACGTTTGCACATTTGCATATCTGCATGTTCCTACTCCCTGGAAGTCATCATTTCTTTACCAATATTGAGACTGAAAGAATTCCACTGATATTTCAAGTTCTTGTTGAAGTTTCCATGCCTCCCCAAAATCTTTCCTAAAGACTAACAGAACTAAATATGGCCCATTTTCTGCTCTCATAAAAGCACTCATCACATTCTCTAGTTCTTTGTTCCCTAACCTTTCTCTCGTGATTTCCCTGTGTGAGGAAGCTTTCTTATTTTCCTACACTTTTATATTTATCCTTATTATTGTTGTTGTCATCATGGCTGTTATTATTTAATTTATTAGAGATTAACAGACTGTATCTTGAAAGGTTCAATATTTTTAAGTTGGAAATGTATTTTAAAATTATTTTTCACATAATTAATACTTCATTGAGAATACCAGAATGTTTGCATTCTTATTGTTCATGATTATGGATTTTGAAATTTGCCTTCTCCTGGGTCCACTCAATTCTTCGGTATGTTGGCAGGCTTTCAAGTTTTGTGGATAATGCCTTTTCGATTTGTGTTCACTGGTTCCCAATCACCACAGGCTTTTAATAAATCTTCTTCTAATCAGCTTTTGAAAATGGAGCTTCATGCTTTACTGCAATCAGTTATGTAGATGGCTGTCACCAGGGCCTTCTTTTCAGCAACAACCCTCTTCCTAGAATTTCTTTTCTTTCTTCAGCTCCATTTATGAGGCTGTAGCCCTTCAAAACCATATGTTGCCGGCAAATTGTGCTTTCCCCTAGTAGTAGTAGGGTATCATTTTTTTTAACACTATGTTATTTACTGGTCCCTTGGTTATACAAGAAAACTAGGAACCTCACACGTGTTAGCAATTGCAGCTCCAGTAGCTAAAGATTTACTACAGGCAAGCATACGTTTTCAAGCTGATTTTCAAATCTCATTTCAACATCCTTGTGTTATAGCTGAAATATATCTGTTGAATCTTGAGCATTCTCCAGAGTTGGGCATTCATTTGTGTGTGTGTGTGTGTGTGTGTGTGTGTGCATTTGTACGTGTTTATCTGGTTGAGAACATAATCCAGAAGAATGAGGCTTTTAAATTTACTTATATCTTTCATATTGTTATCAATGTCACATGTCTATAATCATTTTCCCATTAGTGAATGCAGCCTTCTTTACAAAATCCAGTCATGCAATTTGCATTCTTTAAAGATAAGGCTGAGATTCTGTCAGAGCACTGAGCCACAGGTGTAAAAATGTGATTAAAAAGAGACTGCATATTTAAGTAGGAGTAATTAGAAGTGAATTCTTAATTAAGAAGTTACACAAGCATTTATGCTTCGCTTTGCTATCCCAAACCTTTGAAAGGTGCTATATAAATGCTAATTTCCTCTCACATCATTCATGCTATTTATTCATGACACTGAAAATGTGCATTTATACAGAACTAAGATAAATAATAAAAATGAAATATAAACTATCTATTAAATAGAGCTAAATTCCTGTCAGCATTTCTGTATTTTCCGTTTAAACAGGTATCCATCACAATGAAATGTTAAGTTCTATCTTTACATAAAATTGACAGTATAGCTCAGCAGACTAAGTGCTTGCTTAGGTGAGCTCGGGAGCCAAAGTTCTATCCATTGCTCCGCCTGTCGTGCCGGCCCTGCCCCCAGGCACGCTGAGCCAGCGATGGACTCTGGGCGTGGTGGCGTGCGCCTGTCACTCTAGCACTTGGGGGGCAGAAATCAGGGGATCACTACTAGTCTGGGTTATGTAGTGAGACCCTGCACAAAAATAAATTGAATTAAATTAAGAATGAAATATAAAATAGAAAACTCTTCAAACTTATGAAACTATGAAAGAGTGAATAGGTTTTAAAATATTATTATATTTTAACAAATTTTAAATTAGACAATTTCTGAATGCGAACAGGCTAATTATAACATAATCATTGGGGGTTTTTTGTTGTTGTTATTTATTCATTTGATGGTGGTCTTTTGAGACTCTCTCTTGCTATATCATCCTGGATGACCTTGAACTCATAGTGTAGGTCAGGCTGGCCTTAAAGTCACAATGATGCTACTAGTTCAGTCTCACATGTCCTGGAAATACAGGTGTCTACCAATATTCCCAGCTTGCTTCCTGGGAATTTAAAGCTCTTTCAAGATTTATGGAGATAAGGGCAGGCCAAATAGCTCAGCAAATTAAAGTGTGTATAAGCAGGCACAGGGATTGGGGATTCAATCTCCAGGTCTGCCTTGCTAGTCCCACCCCCAGACTGCACTGAGGAGCATGGTGGCTCGTGCCTGTAATCTCAGCTCTTCGCAGACTGTAAACAAGGAGATCACTATGAGTCCGATCTAGTAGTGAAACCCTGAATACCCTGTAGAGCCTTCCCTAAAATTAAAAAAAAAAAAAATTGAAGAACTAGACTCTAATTGCTTACCTGTGAATTTAAGTCTTGGGTTTCCTAGATATTACACTCTCTATTTCATAAGATAGACTTCTGATATTGAGATTATATCTAGAGCTAAAAGGATGAAATACTTTATTAACAGAATATTATAATCTAAACTCGTACAATTCCTAAATTCTCTATAGATTTTTTTTTTTAAATTTTAGGGAAGGGTCTACAGGGTGTTCAGGGTCTCATTACTAGACCGGACTCGTACCGATTCGCCTGTTTACAGCCTCCCAAGAGCTGGGATTACAGGTGTGTGCCACCATGCCTGGACACTATAGCCAGGTAAGCTAGTCCCACGGGTGGGTCCGGCACGACCGGCCAGGGGATCGAACCCCCCATCCCTGCATCTGAGCCTGCTTGCAGGCACTTTAATCTACTGAGCTATTTGGCCAGTCATAGTCCTTCCAAATTATGTAATGAACCAGAAAATGTGAAACAACACATCCCTAAAATCCCACCATATTTCATGCATTTGGAAAAAAATTATTTTAGGCCAGTGTTCTTGATCATGTGTTTACTGTGTGCCATTTGGAGACCTCGGTAAGAGAAATGCAGATATTGGTTAATGGTTTTGAAGCAGAATTGAAGTTTTCTCATTTCTTGCAATTCTTCCCATGATGCATATACTTTCTTCTACAGAAAATAGTTGGAGTAGTAAGGTTTTAGGGCAAGGATCTGAAAATCTTTGGGAAAAGAGCCAGATAGGAAATATTTTAGTCTTTATGGGTGATAGGGTCTGTATTATTCTTAGCCAGCTCTGCTATTAGAGCAATAAGTTATAGTTAATATACAGAGAATTAAACTTGATTATATGCTTTTTCCACTAAAATTGCACTATAGAATAGGAGGCAAAATGATTTGACTTTCTGGCTATCACTTGCCAACACCGTCTTAGGGAACTGACAGGGTTCTTCTGAACAGCTTATATATATTCTAAATTTCACCTCTTCAAATTTAATACAGGAGAAACTAAATTCAATTTTGAACAGTCTCCAATGACCAACAGACTCTGGAGTTTCCAAGTATATATTTATACAGTTTCAATACACTTATCTACCTTTTCTTTCCTCCTCCTCCTTTTATTTTCATCTCTTGTGTTCTTTTCCCATATTAAAGATCTCCCAAGTAATATGAATAGTGGGTATATTTAATATATGCATAGAACCTCAAGGAAGCTCCTCAAAAACAAGAGCTATAGAGTGATAGAGTTGCTTCATTCTTCGGGTCACTTTTTTCTTGTTCATTTTTCAACCTTAGATAATCAAATAGTCTGTGTTACATAATTAATCATACCATTGTAGTATACTGAAGTAGAAATGCTTGGTGAGATTCAAGTCATCTTACTCTAGTTGAGATCAAACTACCACTTCTGGTTAAGCCTTAAGATCTTTCCAATTGTATCTTTGGTTGTAGAGTCTATGTGACAATGCAAAGGTTGTCATTGTTTAAACTGACAAAGTATGTTTACATTTTCTGTATCAGAGTGAGGAGCCATTGCATTATGTCTCTGGTATCCTTTACCATTTTGTGTGCTGCAGCAGCAGTAAAGTTAAACAATATGAAAAACTGTGTTAATAATCTGCCTGAGTCCATTTTCTGCTATTAAAATCATAGAGGAAAAATTGAATTTTTAATATTCTTTTCAGAATAAAAAGATTTCATGTTTCTGTAGGCTAAGTCTGAGAGCACAGGGCCTATGAACTCAGCTCCTAGTGAGTTTCCTGAGTGAAACTGTGCTACAGTGTAGCACAAAAGCAGAGGGAAGGCAGGAGCATGTGGAGAGAGCTTGTGTAAGGTTGGCCTCATTTCGTAAGTAAAGTTTGTACTCTCAGAGTAACTAATTCAGTCCTGGGAGAGTGAGGACTCACTCTGATGAGAAAGGCATTAATTCCTTGAAGGATTTGTCCCTTCAAGTGCCAGTCTCCTAGAACTGCTGCAATGGCAGATACATTTTGAGTTTTGGAAGGGACAGACCAAATTTGACCCTTAGCAGAATGCATACTATAGTTCTACTAGGGCTGCTAATATCAGCATATAATGTGTGGCCATACCTATGGCCTCTTATTTGACTATGAAATAGCCTAGAATTTTAAAAGCACTTATATATAAGTAAACTATTCAAATACAAGACACATCAACTAAACACGTTAAGACAAAACATGATTAGAACAGGTTTAGATCAAAGGTAGCTTGAGGGCCAGGTTTCACTCAGGTCCTGTCCTTTTTTTTTTTTTTTTTTTTACCAACAAGTTATTTTTAACTTTTAAAGAATTGTTGAAAAAGATTAAAATATAATATTTTGTAACATGAACATTATATAAATTCATACTTCTTTCTTTCTTTCTGTCTGTCTTTCTTTCTTTCTTTCTTTCTTTCTTTCTTTCTTTCTTTC
>NDGN011521175.1:360-11167 GCA_002564285.1 Tympanoctomys barrerae | reverse complement strand
TCTTTCTTTCTTTCTTTCTTTCTTTCTTTCTTTCTTTCTTTCTTTCTTTCTTTTTTGTCAAGCCAATGCCATTTAGTTCAGATCACAAAACTTGAGATGCATACCTAACATACAACCTTCTTATATTATTTAACTGCAAATAAAGTTTCTTTTCAGGGCATCATTGCAATCAAGTTGGAATTATCTAAATAAACTTCTAATGCCATTCTTAAAATATTATAAATAGACTATTGATAATAAACTTAAACATTATTTTTTAAGGACTAATGATAAATGATGAGGTAGAATAGACTTCAGCAGATTTCCTAGCTCTAAACCCCTAAATTAAGTTTGCACTGAGTTTAAATACTGGTAGCTTTTTAGCAGTGAGAGATCTGTGTGGCTGAGTACCCACTCTTTAATGCCAAGACTGATGTTTACTTTTCCAATGGTTCAATCTCACTAACACATAAGCCCTTAGCAGACCCCTAATAAAAGACCCATTTGTAAAACTGGGCCATTTTAATGTTTCTATAATTTAATAAATAGTTTTCTTGATGAGTGTAGTCATGAGAGTTGTTCAGCAGCATTCAAGCTATCGTTTTCCTGATTGGTCTATAGTCTTCAGTAAGGGTAAGAAGTTACTGTATGAAAAATCTGTCAAACTAGTAAGACTGCATTGATGCATCCATCATTTTCAGGATTGTTGGTTACCTGGGCATATTTACCCCAAATAACCCTGCCTCCTCATGTCACAAGACCCAACTTACACATATTCACCTCAGTCACTGTTCCATTGGTAATAACGCCCAAATTTGTATATAGAGGCAATGAAGGATTCTTTTTCACGCCAAGTATTGGCAGGTAAAAGGTGGCTTTCAAGTCAGGATGTGTTAAGGCCTTCTTAAAACATAAGCCTACTGGCCTAATGAACCTTTCATATTTAGGTAGTTTTCTTGTAAAGCCATCTCCAAAAAGGAGACTTTAGTAACTATCCTCTGCCATGCCTTCTTTTTCTCTTTCCTATACAATGTCTAGCTAACAGTATAAGAATGTTGGTGTGCACAGCTTCTATTTTCATAACTTTTAAAACTTCTGTTTCTCCTTAGGCACAAACTTTGGTCAGAATTACTTCCCATTTTCCTGCCTTTTTGTTTTTGTTTAATCATGTTGCAAAGTACTTTTCCATGAGATTGTCCCTCTCTGTCCAGCAGGTAGGCAGGTACTGCTCCTTGTGGAGTCGTTTCATCATTCTTTAGTTTGGTGTTTCTCTTTGCATGCATCTTGATAGTCTTCTTCATTTGTATTTTCTCCACATGGCACTGTTTGTGGTAGAGCTTAGTCTTCAGGCCAATCTTTTTTTTTTTTTTTCTTTCTTTGTCATGAGCCTCTCGACTTTCCTTCTTTCTCTTTTTCTCATGGTAATCCAAGCGGTACCCATAGTGTTTACAGTTTAATTCAATATAAACATTTTGTGGCATGATGGCAACTGCAGAGCCGGTGCAGGTGGCCTCAGGTGTGTAAAGAAGAGTCCTAACTTTGGGGTGTCCCAGGTGCAGGAGCTGCCTCCACACAGCCGGAAGCAGGAAGGTACACTCATTTCCGTAAATTATGCTTTATTGGAAATAGTCCCACATTTGCTTTTTTGTTATCTATAGTAACTTTGCTCTAGAAATGCTAAATTTATTAGTTACAGAAAATATCATACAGCTTTGTAAGAATAAAATATTTATTGTCTGCCAATTTATAGGAAAAACATTGATAATCACCATGCCAGAACATAAAATTCTCTGCAACTTTGTAATTCAGTAAAAGTGAATTCCATCCAGAATTGTTTGTTAAAACAATGCAGCTAAAAATTTGAGCATATTGGAAGTGGAATTTTCAAGAAAAGATTAAAGAAATTGGATAGCATACCTGTGCCATGTCTAGTTAGCAGTGTAAGTACATGGGTGTACATATTAACCCAGTGTGTACATATGCTTACAGGGCACTGTTCCCATGGTCTGTGTTGCAACTAGGTTGGCACGAGGTGCCAACTTGTATATATCAATTACCATTTAAAGTAAGCATTGCTGTCCTCTCCTTCAGTACTAGGAACTGAGATTTCAATTGGCTAAATAACTTTCTCAATGCTATCCAACTAGCAAACAGCAAAGCCAATGTGTTAGGCAATTGATAAAGTGCACTAAGACTTTGCAAAAATAGCACCAATGCCTTTGCATGGGGATTAATCATTAGTTCATCTATTTGGCAGTGTCATACTGTCCCTTGTTCATGATCTTCTGATCATCTGGCTTCAGTGGGGTCTTAGTTAATTTGAGATAAAATAGAAATATTGTATATTTTTATTAATATCACTGAGGTATATATTCTTTTAAAAATTGATTCTATATTTCCTTCAAAGTTTGAGTGGCTATGAAATAAAACAATAACAGAAAGATTGAAGTTTTATGTGGATTATATGGAAGTTTTGGGGATAGCTAGAGACTTATAAACATGGAATTAAGATCTTCAAGTGAAAAAGTGACTGAGGATGGTTTCTTAGAAAAAGCAGAGCTACATTTTGGATAGCATATTTAAATCATATATTTTCACTATAATTTTTTTCTCTTTTTTATATATTTGGCACAGGGTCTCACTATACAGCTTGGACTTGCAGTGATCCTCTTGTTTTCAGCCTCCCCAGTGCTGGGATTACAGACATGCACCACCATGCCCAGTCTGGGTAGCAGGCTCAGGCTGGGACACCCGGGCCTGCGCTGGCACAGCACATAGTGCTGGGGATCAAATTAATTAGAAATTAATTAATCAAATTAATTTAAAGTTGTGTAAGATAGATGACCTTAAAACACTTTTAAAGTGACATAGTTATTCATATATACATATATCAAATCAAATGAGTGAGACTGTTTACAATTTATCATGAGTAAACTCTATTTGTCATAAACACAATTTTATGCGATTCTACTACTGGAATAAATTCTATGTCCATAGATGTGAGGTTAATAAAGCATTTGCATAGAGTTGAGGAAGTAGCAGGAAGAGCTCTTTTAATTTTCTGTATATTTATTTTCTCCACGTGACATCTTTGACCTTTATGGCTAACTTTCAGGCTTATCTACCAATCCCCTTCCCCACGTGATCAGGGAGGGCCTCTGGCGTGAGTAAGTGGGTGTCCATTTGGAAGCTTTATTTTACCAGTAGGTTAATTCTGTTTGCAGAAGTGAGCCTTATAGTTTAGACAATGGTTTTCTTACAATGAATGCCAAGCCAATTCCCATTTTCCAAGCTTTATTCTGATGTCAGGCACTTTGAGTAAATGTATTATGTTATTTGATCGTATTTCTTTCTTCATCTACATCAAAGATATTGTTTCTCCTAAAAAGAGAAACTTAGATGTGATATTTACAGTTTACAGGGAGACTGGTATCTAGTGTTTATGGTTACATTCAGAGGGTAAGAAAGAGGTAATGAATGTCCAGTAGAGGTTGCACGTTATTCTTGGCTTCAGAAGTAGTAGCGTTTAAATTCAAACAGCACTACCCTCTGTGATGAAGCTTGCTCCTAAGTGTAAAGAACTTTCTTTAGATCTGTTCACTGATGTGTAGTAAACCTTGTTAGAAAAGAAATTTGCACTGACAGTATAAAAAGAGAAACCAGAGTGTTCCATGGAAAGCTATTCATTTAAATAAATAATTTCCAAATTATGTCATTAGATAATTGAGGCTTTCTATAAGGATAAATTTATTGAAAATAAACATAAAGACCAGAGACATTTAGTGTTTCCTTATTATAAGAATAGCCTTGGCTCTCATTCTAAAAATAAAAAGTATTAAAATCTTGTAATCTTATTTTGTGACTTTATTACAGATCATGGTATATTAAGATTTCTATAACCTGAGGAAAATGTTGGCTTGACCTTGCAGGACTGTGAATAACACAAATATAGCATTAGATTTGATTTTATTTACATAAGAAAATAGGAATCACACGCACATGCACACACACACACACACACACACACACACACACACTCTCTCTCACAGGTGCCCTAAGGGGGATAACTAAGCAAAACAAACAAATTAAAATGGAAATATTGGAAAGTGAAAAATCAAATAAGTTCTCTGATTTTTGTAGCTTAAATGTTGAATATTTTTGTCCTATGATATCCAATGGTTGTAGGAAGCAGTATTTCTTAGAGAATATTAATGAGTAGCATTTGAAAGTATAGGTAGAATTTTTTTTAATTTTTTTTTTGTATTTTAGTGAAGAGTCTACAGGATGTTAAGGGTCTCACTGCAAGATCAGACTCGTAGTAATCTACCTGTTTATAACCTCCCAAGAGCTGAGATTACAGGTACACATCACTATGCCCAGTCTCAATTGCTGTCCCAGTGAACCCTAGGGTCAGGGCCAGCACTGCAGGCCCAGGGATTGAATCCCAGGCTCCTGTGCCTGATTGCAGGCACTTTAACCCACTGAGCTATTTGGCTGGCCCTAGGTAGAATTGTTAAAAATGACTACTACTATATTTGGTTTTCTATTTGACAAAAAAGAAACATTTTATCATGGACAATATCTGATCATGAGCATTTATTATTGTAGTCATGAATCATAACTACACTTTAATTCTTTTAAATAAAATGCAGGTGATGGTGCCCCATGAAATATTGCAAAAGGAAGTGATGAATCACCTCCGATACATTAGCATTATTTCAGTTTTTTGCTAACTGTCCTCAACATTTAAAATAAAACAAATGTTTAAAAATTTTTTTGAGGAACACACAGGACTTCATTCTCACTGATGGGAGGAGAAAACAGCAGCCACCAAAATCTAGCTCAGTTAAGCTCTTATTCCTGATCTTCCTTCAAAGAAAATTAGTGTCTCTTACAAGTGTAAGAAAATAAGGATTGCCATTTTATCTTGGATGTTAGAAAAATGGCTAATTTTCCCAACTATTAAGGTGCCTGAATTTCTGTCACCATATCTATGTGTCTCTGAATTTCAATGTCACTGAATAAATTGGATTTACTGTCTTTTAATGATTTGCCATAAATGCATTTGTATTAGACTATTTTACTCAGCTGTTTTCCTTATTTATTGCAAACTAAGTTTCTGATTTTCCTTTTTAGTTTACTATTTTATCCAAATTAGGTAATCAGATCTCACTCTCTCTCCATCTCTTCCTCTCTCACCTCCTTGTAGAACTATACCACCATTTGCAGCCCCACACCTTTTACATCATTACAGTAGTAACCTCAAAATGAGTTCTATCATATCCAATGAGAAACCTTGGGTAAATTCCATTGTCTTTTCCACTTAACAAGGCTCACCTTACTTGGAATCCAACTATATTCTACAAGTCATCTGATCTGATAAAGAAAACACTATGATAAAAGTATATATTATAGATAAAATAATTTTATCTACACACATAATCTTATTGTCTGTCTATTGGAGCCTTTACATTTGTGAAGAAAAGTTTCATATGGAAAATATGACTAATCATTATGGTTTAATAATTTCTATTATATTCCTTAAAATCAAATTAAACACTTGCTTTTTGGTAAGTCATATTAGCACGTTTGCACTAGCTGAAAATAAATAGAATAGCTTTACAAGATAATCAGAGGCAGTGTTCATGGAGAGCACTTTCTGATAATTTCAGTATGTTTCTTACAGGTGGACAGGGGAGAATTGGTAGATGTAGTTGTATGATCTCCTGCCCTGTCACCAACATTTGGATGCTTACCACTGCCAATGATTTCCACTTCACTTCTAATAATAGCAGTCAGAAAGGATGCTTTCTCAAGTATTTCCCCAAAATATTCTTTCCATTATAGATATAGTCCATTAGACTATAAGTTTTCTTCTAGCAGAGCTCTTGCTTGTTCTACTCAAAGATCTCTAGAACTGCACTGTCCAATGTGCTAAGCTTAAGCAATATGTAGTTATGCAAGCTTATAATTAAGTAAATTAAGTTAAATCATAAACTTGGCTTCTTACCTGCATTGTTCACATATTAAATTCTCAGTGCTCACATGTAGCCAGTGTAGCATAACAATGGACAAGACAGATCAGATTTAGAGCAACAGTTTTATCATTACCCGCATTTCTAGTAGCTAGCATCATTTTAGAACCTAGCACCACTTGTGGAAAAACTTTATTAACTTATCAAACTGTACTTTGGGAGCAGAAACTCTGTCTAATTTGTCTTATTTAGAAAAAATAATATTCCAGATGATAGAGTAGAAATATACATACTGTACTAGTAAGAGTTTCACTATTGTTTTGTAAGTTTCTGCAGGAGATTTCATGCCACCTGCTTCATAATATACTTTCTAGACTGGAGATTCAGTCAATAATGATAACATCTTGGAATCAATTCTCACAAGTCCTTCTAAACATTGACATGCATTCATGACACTGTGGTGGTTTTAGTGGTGAATTTTCACTACGTTGTGAAGTCATATTGAAAAACTTCAACAATAAAATTGCCTGAGGTTGTAGTTGCATCATGATAAATTCTTTAACTAAATGAGATATGAAGGAAAATCTTTGAGTCAAGGTGGGCACTAAATATAGCAAAGGGAAAATAGAAAACTATTGAAGAAATATTTTCTCTTTACTTTTTTTTTCATTCTACAAGCTTCTCATTACATTCCCAAAGCAAAACATTTTAAGGCAAGTCATTTCATATTTGGCACACACTTCTTTCCATGGAATTAATGAGACCCTGTAATGCACAATACCATGAAGTATCTGCTCTTTGTTTCTTGAAAATAAGACCTAATTGGCAGTTAGTTGTGTTGCGAGTGCACTAAGAGTGGACTATGGGGATAAGAAGTCCTCGTTTAAGGAGAGTGAGATTGCTGGACGTGAGTAATTGGGGCCAGTACTTCTTCAGGAAATGCAGTTGCAAGAAATTCAGGCTGGAATTGAAGGTTTGGAGAGTTACCATGATATTCTAAAAGAAGATAACAAGACTGTATTTGAATAAATGTAGCTTTTATACATGAACAAATGAATAAATGAGTAAATGAAAATTGTTATACCTGAAAAAGTACATTCCCAGAAAATAAGCCACATTGCAGCTTTTAGAACAAAAATTAATATACAATCCAGTCTTATTTTGTGGGAAATATGATAGACTCTGAAATAATATTGCCTCTTCTTTCATTGCTGCCTGCCTCTTCTTTCATTGTTGAGACAAAATACCTCATGTTCAAAATTGAGGAAGGAAGTCCAGAGAGATACCTCAGTGCACTAAAGTGCCTGCTTAGGCAAACACAGGGAGCATAGCTCAATCCCCAGCACCACATGCCACACTAGTCCCACGCCTAGGGTGGGCTGAGCCAGCCAGAGTCCAGGTGTAGTGGTGCATGCCCGTAATACTAGTGCTGGGGAGGCTGAAAGCAGGATAACCGTAAGCTGGAGCTGCATAGTGAGACCCTGCAACACCAAAATACATTAAGAAATTAAGGATGAAAAGGTTTATTTTGCTCAGTTAGTGGAAGTTTTAGTCCAAACTCAGCTGGCTCCAAGAGCATCACATGGCATAGAATACCTGTTCATGGCAGAAGCAAAGAGAAAAAGGCAAAAAGAGTGGCAACGGCTCAGGCAGCTAGATAACCTCTCTCCTTACACTTCAATGCAGATTACCTGCTCCAAGGCAGGTTCAGCACCCACACCCACAATAATCAATCACAAATTCCAGAAGTTGCCTTATGACTACATGAGGCTTTGGGGAAACAACTAGGCACAAATCATAACATTCCACCCCTGGACCCCCAAAGACTCATACACATCCTTTATGCAAAAGAAATTGTAGTTCATCTCTAAGAGTTGCAAAAGTCCTACAGTTTTAGCATTGCTGAAAAGTCCAAGTCCCAAGTTGCCTCCAAAATCTAAGGCAACCTCATAGCTGTGAGCCCCTATAAAAATGAAAATTAAAACACTTCCAACATTCAGTGGCAGAAGAAAAACATTACCCCTCTAAAAGGTATATACAGCAGAGGAATACAAGAATTGGGACCCAAACAAGGCCAAAATACAGAAGGGCCAACATTCCATGTGGAACATCAAAAGCAATCTTTGCAAACTGTGAGCTCCATGTGGCTCCACTTCTATAGCAGTTCTGCTGGAAGGTCCTATGACTTATCTCTTAGGCCTGCTTTGCTCCCTCCTTGCAGTTTTCCTCAGAAGGTCCACATTCCTATTTGTTCCAAACTCCCAGGACTTCCACTAAATAGGCTTCTCACTCAGAGCTTTGCACATTGTCCTCCCAGGGGAACACTGCCTGACCTTCTAGGCCTTCTGAAATCTACGTCCAAGCTTTCTTAACATCAGTACTCCTGGATTCTGCAAGCACCTAAAACCAATGCCACATCGATGATGCCAAGGTCTGCTGTTAGCTGGAGCAGTATCCAAGCTTTCTTTTTTGGCTGTAGGGGTTGAGTGCCTGGATTGCTGAGCACTCTGAACCTGATTCTGAGGAAAAAAATTTCTATTCTGGTGCCATTCTGGAACCTGATGTGGCTGCTGCTGCCATTCTGGAACATGGGGCTCAGCAGGTTTTTCCCCAAGGCAAAGTCCTTTACCCTTGAAATACTGAGGCTGCAAAGGGTGGAGACCAGCTGCCTCTTGGAACAGTTCAGACTAACCTTTTCATGCTCTTGTTCCTTCTCCACAGTGGAGATCCTCTCAGCTCTATTTTTGCATTCTAAAGCTTTACTGAAGCTTTTTTTCTGGCCAAACTCACAACATTTTTAAATCATACTGCTGGGCTCTTAGCTCTTGATTCGCAACATAAATCTAACTAAAATCCCCAACAATATCCATGCATATACAAGATAGTTAGGATCTATATACAGCTACTTTCTCTTAGCTCTATATTTGCATTCCAAACCTTCATTGAGAAGAAATGTTTGTGCTAATATTGTTTAGACAAGATACAATTCATGCATGTTGTCCTCTGAATAACTACTATGAGCACAACAATATGCAATGTATTAGTTATATTAACTGTCCTATTAAGCTGCGTTGAAATTGTTTCCTTGCTATTTTATCATTTTTCTCATTAAAATGAATAAAAAATAAACAAAAAACAAAAGGAGGATGATTGAAGAGTGACAGTTTAGGGTGAAGAAAACCCAAAATGTTAATTTTTCTCATTCTTCTTTAAGGTGAAGAATTTTTCAATATAGAAGACATTTGAATATAATAAGGAAAATGACACAAAAGGAGCTCTCATACTATTTAGTCAAAATTCCCCTTGGGTTTGAAGAGAATATGAACCCACCAGTGATTCCCCTGCGTCTCAGCTAAAGTTCAAATCCTTCACACTTTCAAGAATGCTAGGGAAAGAGGCTTGCAAAACGCATTCTTGTATCAACAAATATTTGCTGAGAATTCATTAATGGCAAGACTTTGAGGGTTTTGTTCAAAGACAAGAGAAAAACTGCAAAGAATATAAATGCTTGGAAAATTGTGTTTGTTCTCTCTGTCTCAGAGACACATTCTTTGGCTTTTGCTCTTTTCAAAGATAGTATGATTGGAGAGCCAGCAAGATAGCTCAGCAGATTAAAGCATCTGCTTAGACTGATGCAGGGATGGGGGTTTGATCCTCAGCGTGCTGTGTCAGCCCCGGCCCCAGGGTGCACTGAGCTAGAGATTGAGACTGTGTGAGGTGGCACATGCCTATAATCCCAGCGCTTGAGAGGCTGAAAACAGGAAAATCATTATGAGTCCTATCTAGGTAGTGAGAACCTGTAGACTCTGTACCAAATACAAAATAAATAAATAAACAAAGATAATATGATGACAATCTATGGTGTAGGAGGTTGGTTTCACTTTAGATTGGACTACAACCACCATGTTGTAAGAACAGTGCCTACTTCTAAAGTAACAATTATTCATATACAATAAAACATAGCATTTAATTTGTATTTGCTAAAATTGAGCAAATATATGTATCAGAATTATTTTCATTGATATTTTCCTGGTAGGAGACTGATCAGCTGGAGAAGTTGTTAACTACATTGGAACAGCAAAATACATTTTATTTATTCAAAAAATTGTTTGAAGAATGTGAAAATGCTTTAGTTCATTTTTTCAGCCAACAAATAATACATCAATATGTAGTGTTTTAGTGTTGACTTAGATGATGGGATTCAAAATTTTATTGTTCAACCTTCCCATGACACACTTAAAATTAAAGGTCAAAGCTTTAAGCTTGCTCATAGTTTCAGAAGGGTAAGACTTGGTGATCTGGATCCAAGGTGGGAACTTCCTGGCAGCAGGAGGTGATGGAACAAATTTGCTCTCTTCATGGAAGCTATGAAGCAGAACACACAGGAAGAGCAGAGCACAATAGAGGAACAGGAACTGGAGGCACTTCACTAAGTCTGCCCCTGTGACTCATTCAGATGCCCCCAGAAGTTTGCGAACAGACAATCAGGACTGTCGCAAACAGGAGCAAAGCAAGCATGCTTGTTGGAGAAACATAATTTAGTAGAGTCAGAATATTTTAAGAAGACATAATGTGTACTAGAACATGACAATTAGCAAATAAATAGACCCGGATGAGAAGTATTAAGAATGACTGGTGAGTAGGGGATCATATTTTCATAGGATAATCAGAGGATGGAGTGCAAACCTGGATGGAGGTCTGGAACAGCAGTAATTTCTGAGCACAAGATAGTATCATGAGCATGCGAGGGCAGCAGTAGTTAATATCATTGAGGTCACAGATCACTGTGATTATTATCTGATAGTTTCTTTATTTTTTTTAAATTTATTTTGTGTGTGTGTGTGTGTGTGTGT
>NDGN011521172.1:7184-19964 GCA_002564285.1 Tympanoctomys barrerae | reverse complement strand
TCAGTAGAATAAGCACTTGCCTGGCAAGTGCAGGGGCCTGAGTTCGATCCCTGGTACCACAAAAAAAATAAAATAAAATAATAATAATAATAATAATAATAATATAATGTTTTGCATCTTAATTATTTATAAACATAATTCTTTTTTTTTACAAAACTGAGAGAGACTACAGCTAACTCTGATGACACAGAGCAATAAAGATACCTAAGAGCACAGACATCCTTCCCTGATCAGATTCCTTTCCCTTTATCAAAGACAACTAAAAGGAAGGATTTTCAGGGTGGTGAAACTATTGTCTCTAATGTGGGAACAGTGAATATGTGTCCCTAAGGTTTTATCCAAACCCACAGAACATATAATACAAAAGTAGGCCTAACGTAAGTTACAGACTTCAGATTCTAAAGATGTATCAATGTGGATTAATTAATTGCGACAAATGTACTCTGGGATGGAACTCTGGTAGTGTGGGAGGCTGTGCTTGTGTAGGAGCAAGGGCAATAGGAAAAATTTCTATATCTTCTGCTCAGTTAGGAGAACTTAAAATTACAAAAGCTTATTTCAGAAAAGGGGAGAGATTACCATTCAAACTAAATTCCTTTGGTTTTCTCTCTGCATTCTATTTGTCCTTGCCTTAATGGTATGTCTGGTCATTCTGTACTGTTACACCTTGCATGGAGTTTAAACCTGGTAGCCCATCAAGTCAATGTGAATCTGCAAGATCCAGAAGAGTTTAAAATCCCGCTATTTTTGGCATATTTTTTATATCAGGTTTGTGAAATATTATGATATCTGACTCATTTGAAGGATTTTTTTTTTGCCTTTTTTGGCAGGAAAATGGGATTTTAAAAAGAGATTTTATGAACTAAACTTCACAGTTGTAAAACATGTTTGACAGACTCTTAAGAACTTGATTTCTTATAGGTTTATGAAAGAATGTTGCTTTTTGTACAATGGAAATAAAAATGTTCATCAGACATAACTGGTTTCTCAGCACTTCCATAAGGAATCTAATTTTTCCCAAACTAGGACACAAAGTGGGGACTGTGCACTTATGAGAAATCAGCATATGACTGATGGATTGACCTCTAATGATAATGTAAGAGTCCTGTTTCTGGATTAAAGGAAGCAGCACATGAGAACTTAATAGTTCCTCAGAATTATGATGAAATGAAAGAGAATTTGTTCCTTACTAAGGCGACCTCCATACCCTAACACGTACCTACAGCAAAGAACCTCCACTATTAGGCTAGCCTGCCACCTATTTTACAGGTGGCTCTAAGCTACTTTAATAAATAGCATTTTACTGAAATACAGCCATATTCATGCACTTAATCTGACGGTTGCCTTTATGTTAAATG
This sequence comes from Tympanoctomys barrerae, assembly GCA_002564285.1. Lineage (NCBI taxonomy): Eukaryota > Metazoa > Chordata > Mammalia > Rodentia > Octodontidae > Tympanoctomys > Tympanoctomys barrerae. The sequence continues at coordinate 18,606 of NDGN011521172.1, read as the reverse complement.
ACAGGATAGGGGCTCAGCAGCGTAACTGCAAGGTCCTGAGTTCGATCTCTGTTACAATAAATAAATAAATAAATAAATAAATAAATAACAGGATTAATTAGCCCCCACTGAGATTATGTGAACCACAAAGCCAAAATCTTTACTGGTGGTTCCTTAACAGAAAATTCTTTTACACTGTGACCTAGAATATGGTTTCTCCACCCAGAATGGTATTTGAAAGACCTTCTGAGTTCATAAATTACTTTCTGACAATCTATAGAAGACTATCCAGTCAACGATCATTAATCAGGTTTCAGAACTGTGTTCTCGACACTCAATCAATACGGCAGGGGGAAAGAAAACAACGCAGGATGTTTATCCTCACAGAGCTTATGGCGTGGTGTAGAATCACTGAACAAAGCAACCAAACAAACTCCCTGTGTGCATGGCGGTCGAGGCCAAGAAACTGCTCAGAGCACAGCGGGAGTTCCAAGGTTGTGTCTAACACGGCGCGTTCTCTCCCATGGAAGCCATGGCCTGCAGCTTTCCTCCCATACTGCCCTGAAGGTGAAAGGCGAGAGAAGGGTGGGACGACACAGTCAGCACCAATTCTCCTGCCCTCTGAATTAACTTAGTGGGCTGGCGGAAGGTAGGAGGCACAAGTAAAGTATTTTGCTGGAGAATGGCAGAGTTTAAAATCAGGCGCTCACAGGAAGGTAGCTTTTCAAAAGTATTCCCACGGCTGCTTTCAGTAAGGTCCTCATTAGCCTTGATGCAGGTTTCCTCTGATGGTGCCCTTTACCCTGACTTGGAGACTGCGGCTTTAAAGAGACAGTTCAGTCCCCACTGTGGCTCAGTCCTTGGCCTAATTTAGGGAGTACAATACTTCTCTCCAACTGAGAAGATGATGAGATGACTTCTCTGTGATTTTCTGTTTGAGCGTAGGTGACCAAAATCTACAAGGAAACCAACCAGCCTGTGTATCTTTTGGACTCTGCTGCAGCCGAGCTGCTGCCCTGTTGATAGAACAGGCTCATAATGGGGCTGGTCCGGAAGCAGATTCTCCTACCGCTCCCATATCTCCCTGTTTCAGAAAATCACAGACTTTAAAATGTGAAAGTTCTGATATATCATCTGCCCTAATCCTAACATTTAAAAAAAAAATTAAAGAAAATGAGACCTTAAAAGGTTATTTGACAAATGTTAGTTAAAGGATGAAGATATCTGAGTGCAATCTGATTTATTAGTGGATACAACTTGCTTAAAAGTTTAGGATCCTTCTCCATTTTAAGGCGCACAGAAGTTACCTCCTGAGAGTTGGACATTTGTTCAGGGCCTTAATTCCAGGTGGATCATGGTCACAAATATTTTCATTCAGGCAAAGGGTCCTCTGCCCATGGCCCTAATCACCTTCTGGGCCATCTCACTGAAAAGACACAAACTTTGGCCAGCCTTCCCAGTAAATAAACTGCTGGAGAAACACTGAAAATATCCTCCTTGATGGAAGACCTGCACTGCAATCAGAATATTGAAGTCAACACAAAGAATCACCTGTGCACCTCAACTTTAAATGTGCCTTTTCAAAAGCAATATAATGGCATTAGTGCATTGTCATTTGTTCTTTAGGAAAAGCCTACAGGAAAATAAAATCCAAAAACTAAAGTTTACATCATTCAAGTAGTAGAAGAAATTTAAATTCTTTTTTAAAAAAAAAAAAATCTTAACTGTCTCAATGTGACTTCTTTCTCAATAAAATCAATATAAAAATAAATTAAAAAATGAAACTCAAAAGAAAATCTCTTATTTATTTATTTATTTATTTATTTATTTTGTAGAAGGTCTTGCTTCAAGGCTGGGACTGATAAAGCTCCTTCTAGCGCAGCCTCCCCAGTGTTAGGATTACAGGCATGTGCTATATAGTGTCAGGCCTCAACCCCAGATCCTTGCTCTTGCCAGGCAGTGCTTAGACCACCAAACTACCTCACCAGCCTCAAGAAACTTAGATTCTTTTATGATATGTATTTTGCCATGTCTAGACATCAGTGTTCAGATACAGGGCTCTGTACAAAGTACATATATAGAGATGACTGATAGGTACATAAATATATACATCATTGATACATAGACACATAAATGCAAGAGAAATAGGGAGGGAAGAAGAGAAAAATACAACAGATGAGAAAGGAAGAAAAATCAGGGAAGAACAATAGGGGAAAATAAAGAACAAAAGCCAAAATAACTCCAAATTTATTTATAATTCTCCAACTTACAGGTTATGAATACATATTTAATTTAACTTATAGCTTTGAGAGATTCTGTGCTATTTTACTTTATTTGTAGAAAAATGACATCTTGAACTGCAAAACTTTCTAGCTACATTGAATTTTTGAGTTTATCCAGTTTAGCCAAAAACTTTGGTCTCTTTTGTTTCAAAGCACTTCCCATCCTTTGCTACCACAGAGGCATACTGCAAGAAGTCTTGAAGTGAGTAAAGGATACGAGTACCACTCTGAGATATGGCTTGTGTTCTTTCAAATGTCCAAGTGATTGTTGATTTGGTCCCCAATATGGCACTATTAGGGGAAGATGTCATGGGAATTCTAAAGGTCAGAGCCTAGTGGGCAGCCCCTAAGTTATTGCAGGCATGTTGTCACAAGATAGCGTTCTGACAACTCTGAGATCTCACAAGAGGGTTCATATAAAATGAGCAAGCCCGGCCCCTCCCAGTTCTCTTTTTGCTTCCTGGCTCAAGATTATGATGACTCTCCTCAATGAACTACCACCATGTATAATCCACAGGCTCCTCAACAGAGCCAAGCCAATGGAAGCTCCATTCTCCTGAACTTCCTAAACTAGGAGTAGAGTAAATTTCATCTTCATTAAGTAGCCTGTATCAAGTAATTTACTATAATGACAAAAAACCATTACAACAGCTCCTAGCATGCTTCTGATCCTGCACATAAGCCCTGGCCCTTTGTTGTTAGAAAACAGTGATAAGAAGAACAAGCAAAAGACAATGGTCTTGTGTAACCAGCGTGTGAGAGTGGAGAATACTGCTGGCCTCCCTCAGGTTATGTTTTTACCGCTACTGAAGGTGACCTGTAATGGCTTATATCTAGATTTCCTCCCAAAGCCTAACGCACTCATACTTTTTGGAAGTGGCTCAATTCAGGGTATGTGAATATGAATAAGGATGTGCTACAGTTAAATTAGTCCATAGATTGGTTTAGCATAGTTCTGGGAAGGCCCACCCTGGGTGTGGGAGGCACCAATCAATAGACTTATAGCCTGAATGGAGTACAAGGGAAAGGGGATCTCACTGCTTTGCTGCTGCCTGATTTTTGCCTGTTCTGCCATTGACTGTTTTTCCTCTGCCAAGTCCCCCTGCCATGCCACCCTGGCTTGGAGCCAGCTGGACTGTGGACTGAAACTAAAATTAACTTTTCCCCCTTTAGCTTGTGGGCGTTGAACATTTTCTTCCAGTCACAAAAAATAACTAACAAAGGGCCCAAAATAGTGACCTCTATGTGGATGTGACTTTTTTTTTTAGGGTGATATTTAGTGTCACACTCGCTCCCTCTTTCTTTGAAGATATTTTCAGAGAAGGGAAGCTACCTTTTCCTGCTGTTCTGCCAAATAACATAACATACAAATCTTCTCTAGGGCTAAGAACACCATTACTTCCCTTAGCAGTCATCCAGAATCAGTCAGGCCATCTTTCTATCCTACATGCTTCTTCACACAGACACGCAGAACTGCTGGGATCCTCAGCTCTGCACGCTGAGTCACAGGCATCATAGCAATTCACCACCAGCTTTCAATCTCTGCTATGAACTCTCAGAACAGCTCTTTCCTTCTGAGCTACTTAAGCCAGCAGCCTCCATCTCCATCTCTCCCATGAAATAATTTTTCCAGACTTTAAGGACCCTCACACCAGAGATTATCAATGCCAATTAACTCACCCTACCATGACTAGATCACTACTGAGTAGGTTGTAGAATATCAATATAGAAACATTTCGTTAGAGTCACCAGCATTCACAACCAGCAGCACCCTTAGCCTATGCAGTTAATTCCCTTGGAAACCTCTTCCTCACTTGCTACAGAGAGTAGGCTTTCTCTCACCACTGTAACAGGCTCTGCACAAAGCTAATGTCTGCTGGCTGTGACGCTCTTAGCCCCTACACCTCAGACTTGTCCTTGTGCAGACTTGAGAAAGGTAAAAATGTAGTGGTAAGTGTCACCTACCGTCTCAAGAAGGCACACAAAGGAAGCATCTAGGGACTTTTCAGGGCAATATTTATGCCTTTTGTTTGAGGTTTTGTGTTTATAGCACAAGAAGTCCCCAAGGCCCACTTCAGGCACAGTAATCCAAGGGCTTGCCTAATTCAGCAAGGCTATTTTATTTACGGCTATGGTTTATAATGGCAGGAGGATAAAATTAAAGCTAGCAACGGGAAAGGGGTCAGCGAGCGGGGTAGGAGAGTTCCAGGTAGAGGCCTCCCAGAGTGCTCTGCATCCCGGCTGCACAGGCAGCCTCTACTGTTCCCACCAGTGATGTCTGGCAACTGAAGAGTCTCGCCAACCATGGAAATTCACCCAAACTTGGATGGGCCAAACTTTCACTGGAGGTTGTTCATGAATTTCACCTTGTCAAGCAAAACTAGTTTAGTTAGCTTATGAATAAGGCAGCTAGCTAGGGAAGGGTGATCAGCCACACTGATAAGAAGAAAAATAAGAATAGGCAGTAAGTTAAGACTTTGGAACAGGAAGTAACATCTTCAGACAATAAGGAATACAGCCCCTTAAGGAGAGTTTCAGCCCCTCCTTATAAGATTCTGAGTTTTCAGGGATTTTAAATGCGAAATAATCAGTTCTCCCTTAAAACCTCAGCTTCCTTTAAAACCTACTTGCTGAATAACTAAGTAGGGCATAGACCCCGAGTTCTGAATGGTTATTTTAAATTTATAGAACCACCCATGACAAGTGGCCGATAAACAAGCAAACAATTCCCATGCTCTGGCTACCCTCAAAAAGCAAGACCATGTGGAAATTCCACTTTTCTGATGTCCCTTCTGGAGAAACCAAGGAGTCTTTTTTTTTCCTTCACCTTATTTCCAATAAATCCCTGCTAACCTCATTTTGGTTTGCAAAATAATTCTTTGACATTGTGAAACCATAAATTCAATCTGTACAGAATTAACTACTTCAATCTCAAATTCTTGCAGAAATCAAGCTGATTTCCTCTGGCTGAAAGTTCCAACCATAAATCACATTGTTTGCATAGACTATCTGCCATAGCCTATAGCTCCAGGTAAAAATAAATACACTCTACCAGGCAGAATATTCAAAGGCTTAGAGGTTACCTTGAAGTAGCTAGAGGAAAAGGCCAAACTTTTGTTGGACAAGGTTAATCCTTGGCTGAACAATGCCTTAGCTGTGCTTTTCAGATAATGGAAAAAGTTTAACTTGAAGTTCTGCTACACATAGAATTCTTATTGCAAAACTTTACAGAAATTTGAAGCCCTTCCATTTCAGAGTTATTTTTTGTCTTGTTTTGTTTTGTCTTATAATCAAGTAAAGCCAGTTTCTGTTTTGGATGAAAGGTGTTGCTTACAATGCCATGGGAAGGTTGGCACAGTGTGCAGCTACCAAATAGTCCTGACTTCTGTATAAATCTCATGAAAAAAAAACCCTTAAAGGGCCAGCCAAATAGCCCACAGATTAAAGTGCCTGCAAGTAGGGGCTGGGTGTTCAATCCCTGTGCCTGCTGTTCCCCCCTCCCCCCAAGGTGTGGTGACACTGCAACTGAGACTGGGCATGGTAGCGCAACCCTATAATCCCAGCTCTGGGGAGGCTGTAAACAGGCAGATCACTACGAGACTGATCTAGTAGTGAGACCTTGAACACCCTGTAGACCCTTCCTTAAAATGCAAAAAAAAAAAAGCTTAAAGGGGTTACAATGTTGAATGAAACAGCCAGATATAGAATATATGGTGTCCTGGCACCAACTATGTGTTGAAACAAAATAGAGTATTTTTTTTTAATTTCCCTAGGAATAAGGTGGTTGGAGAGCCTAGAGAGAGTGTGACTTTCAGGCAGGTGGTACATGCATGCCAAGGGCAGGTCGAGTCATGGTCTCTGCCCTTTGTACATTCTCAGAGTCTCAAACCTAAGAGCAGAAAACAAAAAGGAAAGGCATGACGTCTAATAAAACATTTCAAAAAAAATTGGAAGAAAACACTACCAAATGGAGTGTTTCTCAGAATCAATGGCACCATTTTCTGCTCCTTATACTCTTCTGCAAAGAGAAATAACCAAACTTGTTTTTCTTTATCATTGAAACTGATAAGTACCTATAATCTTCAAATATTTTATCTATTTCCTATTTAAATAAACATTGGTTTGCTATAAGAAAAAAACTTCTAATTTCATTTAACTCAACCCCACATTACCTCTATTTAAGCTTTCCCATTTCTGTTTAATATTGCCTTTCACAATTTCATAGCAATTTAATTATTAGAGACATCCAGTTATATTTTTTCAGTGGACATTTCTGATGGATTTTTTTTTTTTTCGGACCGGAGATTGAACTCAGATCCTGGCTTTTCTGGCTTTTGCCCGTCAAGTGCTTATCCTACTGAGCCATCTCCCCAGCCCCCTTTTTCCCAATTTTTTTTTTCTGACAGAATTTTTCATGAGCTCCAATTGGACTATTTTGGACAATCTTTCTTCTCAAAAGTATTACTTTTTCATCATTCCTTTATAAAGTACACACCTAGAGTCACAAAACTTTCAATTAGTTAATGATGCAAAGGGAACTATGAAGTAAGCAATGTACCAAGCTACCTTACAGAAAACAATACTGGTCACTAATGAGCCCTATTTTTCTTATAGCAAACCAATGTTTATTTATTTAGCAAGTACTTACTGAAGACTCATTAGATTGTTTAAAAATCTATTTGGTCGAGCTTACTATGCAGCTCAAACTCATAGTGATCCTGTTTTCAGTCTCCCCAGCTCTGGGATTACAGGCATGCGACACTAAACCCAATCTCAGCAAGTGGACTCAGCATGCCCAGGGGCAGGGCCAGAGCAGCTTGTGTATGAAAAATCAAACCCCAATCCCTACACTTTCCTAAGCAGGCAATTAGTCTGCTGAGCTATCTCCCCAGCCCTAGATTTTTAACCATTAACTTGAATACTGGAAATATACAGTAGTGGCATGCATCAAACCTGTCTCTGCCATTATAGAGTTTAACTTTCCACTGAAGGGTCAGAATATAAACAAGTAAATGATTAAACAAAATAATCTCAGATAACAATAAGCACTAATAAAAATCACAAAGAAGTGTGATAAAGAAGTTGATGGAGAAATAAGACAAATAGCACAGGCATGGCTTTCTAAAGCAGGCCTCTCTTAGAAGGTGTAGTGGTTGACTGTGTCAACTTGAGAAGCTTAAAAGCTAACTACAGAGGCTCAGCAATCCTGCACCCTAGGCTATAAAGAGCCCACCATAGGGTGGCTCATCACTCATAGGATATGAAAGGGAAAAGGTAAAGGATGGAGAGTTCCATTCTTCAAAGGAGCTCCAGTCTTCTCCTTCAGGTTAAATGTCATCTCCTGGCTTCTAGAGCAGATTCCTCGGCTTCTGCCTTAGATCCCTCCAACCTTCAGATGGAGACTCATCAGCCTTCCCCTGAAGACCTATTGCGCTCCTGATACAGACTTAGATGGAACAGAGCAGTGAGCTCCAGATCTTGGACTGAATCCTACAGCCTCCAATGTGCAGGTGCCTTCTGCACACTTCCTTATCTGACTGTGGTTGATCATTATAAGCCAATCTTATAATTTCTTGTCCATTTATATAGCTTGTCTTATATATGTTTCTCTAGTAAAACCCTCATGGATACAGGTTTCACTAAAATCAAACCTAAATAACAAGAAACATGGTTTGGAGAAATCAAACCTGAGGAAAGAAATGTGAAAGCAAAGTAAACAGCAAATAGAAGGCCAGGAATCTAAAAGTCTATGAGTCCAAGAACAGAGAGAAAGAAAATGATAAGCTGAGGTGATGTCACAAGAGTGGGCTGAGGCCAGCTCAGAAAGGGTTTAGTGTGCCCTGCACTGGGATTCCAGTTGATTTTAGGAGCAGAAAAAAGTTACTGCAGGGTCTCGTACTGTAGATTTGTATGTTTGGGTATCCATTTCTTGTTTCAAAGGTAACTCTGACTACTCTGTGCAAAACAGATTAAATGAAGACAACACATGTCATATAGCCAATTAAAGTGTAAAGCAATAGCATAGATAGCTTCCACTTGGTGATAACAATTCATATGCAGATGTGGGTCAAATGTAATTACCAGAATAGGACTATGCAAATAGCCATGGGTGGATTTGACACATGAGAGTAGAGAGGGATCCAGGATGGCTTCTAGATAATTTTTTAGAATTGTAATAAGTAGGAGGGTGACATCACTAACTAAGAAATCTTAAGGAAACAAGCTGGGCAGAAAATGAGATCAAGACTGCTTTTGTTTTTGTTTTTGTTTTTGTCTTTTGAGATGGTGTCTTATTATGTAGTTCTGGGCCTTGAACTCACTGGGTAGCCCAGGCTAGCCTCAAACTTGCAGCGCTCCTCTTGCCTCAGCCTTGCAAGTTCTGGAGTTATAGGCATGCACCACCATGCCCAGGTGGCCCCCCGGACATTTTGTAATCTATTATTTTCATTTGCTTTGTTAAGTCTGAAATGCTAAAGAGATGCCCAACGAAGACATCAACAAATATACAAATTGGAACTGGAGGTGAGAATGGAAATATAAAATGGAACACTATCAAGATAGAAATTACACTTAATGCTGTCAAGTTGAGAAAGTTCCCTAATTGATAAATAAAATAAATTCCATTAAGATAAATTATGAGTTTTTATATTAGTGGTAGTTTTGTATCAATGTATTTTTGTCCCTTGTATATTTATTGAGATAATTGGTTCATAATCCAAAGTCAATGCTGCAAGGTAGACAGCCCAATTGAGGACATAACCTAGATCAAAGGTACTGTTGGATATTTGAAGCAAACCTAAGATTTTGGCTTTATTATCACTGCCCTTTAGCCAATTAGCAATGCAAAACTCAGACATATTCAGCGAATGAGGTATTCATCCTATTTAACTGCTCAACATTTAAATCCAGTGGATGAAAAACTATCACTAAGTAAGATTTTTTTTAAAGAAACAAGAAATTATTGATTTTGGAATTTATGAAGGGACTCTGTTGCTTTTTAATAGAAGAAGCATCATTTCCAACAAACTAAAAAGACTCTCCAAATTTTGATATGACTTATATTTTCTGTACCCATTTTAAGTCTCTGCTTATTGCTTTAAATGATAGGTGACATTTAAGTGAGAAAAGCAACAGAGTTAGATCATTGCATGATAAGTGAAACTAAAAAGGTTTACAAGTTTATGACAGATAAAAATGAAACACTTTGTTAACAAAGTTACAGCATTTAAATTCAAAATGCTTGACTCTTGCTCAGGCGGTTTTACTCATTAAAATGTTTATATTATGGAACAAATGAAATAAACAGATTTCAAATTATTCTTGAGGTTCAAGTTCTATTAAAAAAAATGGTCTGTTCAACTTCTACAGAAATTGGTGTGGAAATTCCTCAAAAAACTAGGATTAGAAATCTCGTTCAACCCAGCTAGTCCCCTTCAGGATATTTTTTTCCAGAAGAACTGAAAACATCATAACATGGTGATATATGTGCGCCCAGTTTCTAGCAACACAATTTATCACAGCTAAATTTTAGAAACAACCCAAATGTCCATCACCTAAAGAATGGATAAAAAGCATATGGTATTTTTATACAATGGAGTATTACTTAGCTATAAAGAAAGATAAATTTGAGTCATTTATAAAAAGATGGACGCAACTAGAGGTCATACTTATAAGTGAAATAATACAGACTCACATGTATAAACCTCACATTGCCTACCAAGTATAAAATCCTGAAAGAATAAATAAAATTTGAAAGACACAATAGTTACAGTAAAAGGTAAAGAAACTAAATGTAAGGAATAAACAATTGAGATGGTAGAAAGGAGAAAAGTTAGGTTAAAAAGGAAGGAGGAAAAATCATGTAAGTATACATACAGAATAGCTAAGATGATCTACTACTAATTTCTATCAATTTTTTGAAGGCAGCAGTTTACACTTAAAACTTCCACTTTGACCAACTTTATACACTAGTGTCTGCAATTTGAGCAATTACATTGAAGAACACAAAGAATATCACAACCACTCTTAAACACCTTTCCTCCTGTTTTTGTCTTTGTTTTTTTTTTTGCTAATTTTTTAAAACTTTGTAATATTTCTAATGTCTTGTCTATTATTTTTTAAACTGTCTTTAAAATAATAAAAAGAACAAGGAAAATAATGTTCAAGATTAATGGAAAGGAAGAGTAATGTTTTAAGCATTTTCTCACTCTTGCATTCCTATATCTGATAGTCTAAGCAACAAATTTGATGATAGCAATATGTAGTATAACAACCATTGCTAGTTTCTTGTTCTGTTTTTGAAATCCTGTACCACTTTTATTGTCTTATAATGCTTTAGGTTTTTTTCTTACTTATTTTTGGTTTTTTTCCTTAAAATAAACAAATACAAAAAATGAAACAACAGTCTTATATTTCTAGATATATAACTAATTGGGAGATAAAAGCAAGAATTGGTTGAGAAATTGGGTATGTTTCTCTAAATTTTTTTTCATTTTATGTATTTTGTGCAGGGTCTCACTACACAGCTTGGACTCATAGTGATCCTTCTGTTTTCAGCCTCCCCTGTGCTGAAATTACAGGTATGTGCCACCACAGCCAGACGTGGTCTCCGGCTCAGCACACCCCAGGAACAAGGCTGGTGCAGCACGCGGGATCAGGTATTGCTCTAAAAATTTTCACCATGCTTTCATATGAAGTAAGAGCTCTGATAAAAATCTCCTTACAATCTAAAAGAAAACTAGTAAATATAGAGCATACAATCAAAACAAATTATGTAATCAAGGGTTATCAAAAGTTTTAAAAAGCGTTTAGGATTAACAGCAATGATGTAAAGAAATAAATGTAGCATGTGTAGGAGAGTGTAAGAAATATGTTGTAGAGGGCCAGACACATAGCTCAGAGAATAGATTAAAGTGCTTGCAAGCAGACACAGGGGCCAGGGGTTTGATCCCCAGGCTGCTGTGCAGACCCCATCCCAAGGCTCCCTGAGACCACTATCAAGAGCGGGTGTGGTGACGCGTGCCTGTAATCACAGCACTTGGGAGGCTATAAGCTGGAGAATCACTAGGGATCTGATCTAGTAGTGAAAACCTGAACACCCTGTAGACCCTTCCCTAAAATACAGAGAAAGAAAGAAAGAAAGAAAGAAAGAAAGAAAGAAA
>NDGN011521155.1:6005-20254 GCA_002564285.1 Tympanoctomys barrerae | reverse complement strand
GTCAGAAATTGTTGACCTGAGTCCCCTACAGCTCAACATAGCAGCATGGCTTTACTTCTTGTACTCCATTTTTGTACTTTTCTGCTGGATGGATAAGACCAAGATAAAGCCAGACCTATGCAACAAGAGTTGTAGCTTTTGGATCCGATAAGGTCGTGAAATCCTCTCAGGATTTATCCTGAGACCATGTACCTCAGATTGTAGACCCTTTGTCAGTGGAGTAGCATCCTGATGGACACTTATTCCTGTGAGACAAGCTGTCTGTGTGACATGGGGGCCACCCTAGGTTCTCATCTACCTGCAGATTTTTGCTACCCATGCTGCTGTGGGTTGTTCCTGCTTCTCTCCCAGTGGTAGCTCCTCATCTGGCAGACATGGAAAATGATAGGAGAGGTCACGCACCAGGCTCTGAATGCCTGCACCCTCTGCTTCATCCCCTAACCTGCCCCTCCCACCTCCACCACACGCTTCCTCAGCTGCATCAAAAAGGCGCATGCTGTGTGCGATGCCTGCAGCTAGATCTCTTCCCTCCACCCCCTGGCAGCTTCCTTACCCTTTGTGAGTCTGCAACACTCAAAGCCATCTCTGCCATGAGCCTTTGTCCTTGTGCTTTGAATCATTATCCTCAGTCTCCCTAGTACCTTCTTTCCTTAGTTGCCTTTCTGAGATACTAATGACACAATTCTACACATTTCCTTTTCTTTTTATCTGTTGCCCTCACTAGAACAAATCTTCAAGAAACCAGGTATTTACATTTTGTTCCCTACTTGTAAATCCAGGACTTATAAGACGAGCAGGCAGAGCAGATACTGAATAGAGATTTATTAAAGGAATGAGTCTTGCAGGGCTCTGGGGAGACTCGGAGATAATGCATGTAAAATCTCTGGTGCAGTCCCTGGCAAAGAGTAAGAGCACAACAATGAGAAATAGCTTTTTATTTTAGTAGAGACATTAGCATTTAAATTTAAAAAATTAACAATATTTCCTTTGAAAATCATATGAGGACTTCTGGAAAATTCTCTTAATAAACAGGGCCAGGAAAATGAGACATTTACATGACAAAAGTGAATTTATTTTATTTATTTATTTATTTTGGCAGAACTGGGGACAAAAGTGAATTTAGACCCTTACCTCACACCATATACAGAAACCAACTCAGTATGGGTTGAAGTGCTAAGCAAGCATCAAAGCAACAAAGCTACTACTGAACATGTAGGGAAAGTGTGGTGTTGAAGTGGGCCCTGATTTCTTGGGTGTGACATGGGAAAGACCAACCACAAAAGGCAGGCCAAGTGGCTTCATTCATGGGATTATCATCTCTGCTATAAGCAATCTGAGGTGTCCACTGAATCTCCTGTCATCTCAGGTGGCAAGTCTTGCTCAGCTAGATGCCAGAGAACGAGACCTAAGAGGTGTGGACATCGGCCAGGGCAGAGAGGCTGACATGATGATACACCTCATGTGGTCTCTGTCCTCAGGTATCCAGCCCATTCCTCCACAAGGTACTCTTTTTCTTTTTACAAATTTAGTTTTTTAGGGAAATCTTCTAAGCGCCCACAGAGTGCCAGTCACTAGGAGAGTGGATTTAAGAGCTGAGGGCTATGATCCCTTCTTTGAAACACAGCTTGCTGCCTGCTGGAAAGCACAATCTCTGTCTTCTAAAATGTTGACTTTGCTAGGCCAAGGCCCCTAAATGATGCCCTTTAATGTTGGTGCAAGCAATGACAAAGTGTTTAAAGGTACAAGGTATTGACCTCAGACTCCAGCATCCTGGAATCTTGAGGTTTCTTGGTGCAGATGGTGGTTTGGCAAATCAATTACTAATTTCCCTAAGTTGGCAATTCTACTTCATGATTTCCCTCTTTTGTCTTTAAGGGAATGAAGAGATAAATTCCTCTAAGGATTGGGTTGGTAACTACTTCTTTCTATCCCATCACAATGCCTGAATTTCCTCTCCACAGGTTGGGAGTACAGGTCTGGTTTCCAAGTGTGCCTCAACCAATATTTTGGGTTTAGAGTTCATACGAGCAGCTGCTCACTCGCAGCCAGAAGGGCTCAGGTCACTGGGTAGGGTTTCCCCTCTGGGCAGCAGCCATATTGGCAGGAAACCTCCAGACCTGAAGTCAGCAGAGTAGTTGCTTCCAAGCTGTTGCAGAAGTAGACAAAAGGTATCACTAGACCCCACAGCATGTGGGACTGGAGGGCCACCTTCCACTGGAGGCAGACTTATGGCAGAGACCTGGCTGAATTCTGGAAGACAATTCTGAGTTTCGAAGCCCCAGGAGCTGCTGTGAAGGTTTCCTGGCCCTCCAGCATGGACTCGCCCCGCACAACCAATGTCAGTATACAATATCTCATGATCAGTCCCTGTGACTGGGGAGTACGAGAGTAGAGTTGTGACCATGGAGTTAACATGAAACAGCTTTTGAGTGTAAATGCTTATTCATTTTCATTCTGTAGTTTCTTTTTCATATTCTGGAACCATTTTTTAACTCTGAAGACTCCATGGCTCCATGGTAAGAGCATCTACTGCACCAGTGAGTAGAATGAGTGAAGCAAAGGGTCACATTGCTGTCGGGTTACAACATAAGTGGTACAGAGCACCCCCCCCCATCATCAGGGAAACACAGCTTCTGAGAAGGTGGCTGTGATGTAAATGGTAATGACATTTATTGGATCCATCAATATGTTTGATATTGTAGCAAACATCATTTAGCCCTGATCAATGAGATCACAATCTTAATTAGCCCTAGAGACAAGCCACAAATAGAAAGTGGATGGGGGGGGAGGTTGTGGGGACCTAACTTACCAGTAAGAACTCCAGGAGAGCCTTGCCTTCAACCTGGCCCGACCCCAGATCAGAGTCTCACAGGTGGGGACGGATGGGCCTGCTTCAGGAGTAATGTGGCCCCTCCACCCAACAGGTGTGTTCCCACCTGAGGACTTGAGAACTGTGGAAAGAACTGCCAAAGCACAGTTGAGGAAGGAATGCAACCTGGCATTCTGGGTAAATCAGGGATGCAGACCTGAGTAGCTTGGAGGATGTCCTGGGAGTGACGGACTCATCACACTGACCCACCTTCACATGGGCGAGAGACAGAGTGGGAGGAATGACCTTAGCGTGGTTATGCATGCCTATAATCCCAGCCCTCTGGGAGGTTGAGGCAGGAGGATTCCAAATTTCAGCCCAGCTTGGACCACTTTGTGACTCAGATAGACTCTGTCTCAAAATAAAAAATTAAAAAGGCTATGGCCAGGTGTGGTGGTGGGGCACACCTGCAACCCCAGAACCCAGGAGGCTGGGGCAGGAAGATCACCATGAGTTTGAGGCCAGCCAGTGGTACACAGTAAGTTCAAGGCCAGCTAGAACTACATAGTGAGATCCTGTCTCAAAAAAGGATATAAATATAGCTCAGTGTGAGGGCCCTCAGTACTGAAAGAAAAAACCAATACAAATTTTAAAATAAGAATTGATAGTAACTTGAAAAATGGATGTTTAGTAATGAATAGAACCAAACATAATACAAATTTTAGTTAACAACAAAATAATAAATGTGAAAAACATACAGAGTTGAATATCATCAAATTCATATTTTTGACATAAAAATTGTCAAGGATTTTATGTGGTCAATCTAATGCACACTAATAAAACTCTTAAGTGCTCCTCAACAACCACAAAAATGCTTGCTCTCTTGCTAGAAATCACATGATGTCATTAGGCACCAATCAGGAATATTCTCAGTGCCTGACAATCTCTGGAGAAACCCACATTCACTTTCCATTCAGTCAGTGTTCCTCACTCAGGATACACCTGGGGGGCTCCTCTTCCCTGACCCCATCCTGGCTTCCCTCTCCTCCTGTCTTAGTATCTCAGTTACTTTTCTTTCTTTGCTGGGACAAAATATTGGACACCCCAAATGAAGGGAGGAAAAGTTTATTTAGCTCACAGTTAGTGGAGGTCAGTCCATACTCGGCTGGCTCCAAGGCAGAGTGGCACATGGCAGAGGGCAGCAGTTCATGGCAGTGGAACATGGTACAGAGACAAGGCATGGAGCTTCAGCTGGTGCCGCTAGCAAGCCTCTCTCCCCTCCTTACATTTGTAAGCAGATTATCTGCCCCAGGGAGGGTGTAGCACTCACACCAATAATCCCAGCATTGGATCATGAGTTAATCTCAGACTCTAGAGGCTGCCCCAAGACTGCATGAGGCTTTGGAGGGGCACCTAGACTCAAACCATAACACTTGATTTCTCCCCTGCTGCTATAATACACCCTGGGGGCCTGGGTAATTTGTAAAAATGCACATCATTTCTCTCAGTCCAGTGGACTGGAAGACCCAGATGGAGGTGCACAGTGGTGATGTCAGGTGAGGGTTCCACTCCATTCCCAGAATGACACAGTATTGCTGTGCCCTCCTGGGGGACTACAGTGTATCCTCGAATAATGAAAGGACATATAGTGAAACTTGGAGTGGTCCCTAAAGCCTTTTTTGCAAAATCCCATCATGCCAAAGGGATATATCTCTGGTGCCACCAGGATGTGGTCCCTCCAAGAATTTGGGGGACCCTTTCTGATCATGCCAGATATGCCTGCAGCTGACATCTCTGCAGCATCCACACTGCGCACCCCAGCCTTAGCAGTGAGGCCAGGGTGGGACTTCAATCTTCAAAAGCTGCCAGAGTGGCTTGCAAGACACACAGTTCCCTCTTCCAACAGGGGTCATGATTCAAGAGTAACAGGGGTGTAGCACACAAGCACACCTATTTCCATCTGTAGGCACCAGTTAGGAGGGTAGTGGAGAACAGAAACTGCGGTAGCAGTGGTGTTCTCTCCCAAGCTGCATAGTTGCATGGCCAAGTTTCAGGTGAACACTGAGTGTATGACTGTGGTCCCCTAAGATCATAATAGAGCTAGAAATGTCCTGCTGCTCCATGGTGTTGCAGCACAAAGCTTCTTGGAGTTTTTGAGGTGGTGCTGGTATAAACCTACCTGTAGAGTGCTGGTGGGCAAGAGGACAGCAGGTACAGCTATGTGCAGGACAGAGCCCTTGAAGGTGTGAAGAACGTGCCATAGGTCTGCTGTCTGCTGCACCCAACCTCTCGTCTTTACATTATAGCACTCTACTTAATAAGAAACATTTACTGCCAAAAGTGTCATGTACTGCAGCAGTGCCTGTGATGGCTCCTGCTTTCCTCCCCTCAGTAACAAGAGTCCCTATCCCAGGGACTCACAGCATCTGTGTTTGAGCACATTTGTGTGGCGACATTCACACTATGCCAGCATCACTGAAGACACATTTCTCGGATGTCCGGCCAAGCAATGACAAGAGACATATTTAGGGTGTCGCACAGGATGCTTGGTTGTACATGCAGTGAGCGAGTCCCTACAGTTGAGCCAATCAACACATCCGCAAACTCACATAGTCGTCTTGGTGTGTGGCAGAGTGCGGAGGATCTCAATGCCTGGTAGCATGTACACAGCGTTATCAGTTACAGCCCTCCTCGAGCTGCATGCTGAGCCTCTAGACTGCTCGTCCTGCATCCCTGTGCTGCTGTGCCCGTGCCTGTCATCTCCCAGCCTTCCACACCTCACCTCTGTTACCACCTTTTAACTTCTGTTCCTACACATTCAGCTTCAGTAAGAAGGTTCCCCATGTGGGAGACTGTGGTCCTTGTCCTTGTGTATGGGGACTCAAACTTACACCACTTACTGTAATGCCCTTCATATTTATTCTTGTCCCAAATGGCAGAACCTCTCTTTTAAGGCAGAATAATATTCCACAATTCCTTTATCCAATCATCTGCCAACGGATATTGGGCTGTTTCTGTATTTCAGCCAGCGTAAATCCTGTTATAATTATGAGCCTGTCAATAGGTCACGAGCTCCTTGTTTCATTTTGTTTGACTGCATATGCAGAAGAGGATTCTTGACTCACATGTTAGAGTGTCATTTTTAATTTTTTGAGGAAACTCCATCCCGTTTTCCATGGTGGCTTCACCATTTGTGTTTCTACCAGCAACGCACAGCGATTCCCTTTCCTGCCTTCACTAACACTTCCCTCTCGTGATTTTTGGTAATTGCCATCCTACCACACTGAGTGTGATTCTGACTTTCATTTCCCTGGTCATTAGCGATGTTGGCTGATTTTTAACATGTCTGTTGGTCATTTTTATGTCTTCTTAGAGGAAATGCATGTTTTGCTTATTGAATTGTGTGAGTTCTTTATGTATTTTGGGTGGTAATTCCTCATTGGATACCTTCTTCATAGAGTTTTCTCCCTGTGCAAGGACTCTTTTCATCTTGTTCATTCCTTCCCTTTCGGAACCTTCATGGGTTTCAGGGTTTCCACCAATTATTTCTTCTTTGGTTGCTTTCATTGTTGAATTGGCCAAAGTGTCATTGCTAATGTCAAAAAGCAAAATTCTATGTTTTTCTTCACAACTTTTAGTTTAGGGCCTTTAATGCAGTTAGTGTTGATTTTTGGGTGTAGTCCAATTTTATTTTTTGTATGTGGATATATAGATTTCTTAACATCATTTATTGAAGAGGCTTCTCTTCCCATTGTATGCCTCTGGTGCATTTGTCAAAAACTGTTCATGCTTGAGTTGTTTCTGGGTCTTTTATTTGTTGTATTGGTATAATGTAGTTTTCATTATTATAGTTTTGTAATATAGTATGAATTTTTTTCTTTCTTAGGATTGCTTTTACTATTTGTGGTCTTTTGCAACTTCATATAAATTTTAGGACAGTTTTTTTCTCTATATCAGTGAACAGTACAGTTGGAATTTTGGTAAAGATTATGTGGAAACTATAGATTACTTTGACTAGTATAGTATGAACATTTTAACTATGTTAATTTTTCCAGTTCATGGACATGAAATATCTTTCCATTGATTTGTGTCTCTTTCAGCTTATCAATATTTTATGTTTTTTTACTCCACACATCTTTCACTTCCTTATTAAATTTATTCTGAAGTATTTCATTCTTCTGTAGAGTATCATAAATTGGATTATTTTTTGATTTCTTTTAAATTGATCAGGATATTTTGAAACTTTTATTTATTTCATACAAGGTCTCAATTCTCAGCTCAGACTCATAGTGATCCTCCTGTCTCAGCCTCCCCAGCACTGAGATTATAGGCATGTGCCACCATGTCCAGTTTCAGTGAGTAGCTTGGTGCACCTAGGGTGGGGCCAGCATGACATATGGTGTCGGGAATCAAACCCAGGTCCTTGCACTTTCCTAGGTAGGTGTTTAAACCACCAATCTTTCTCCCCAGCCCTAATCAATATTGATATAAAGCACAATTGAGGGTTTTTGGTTTTTTTGTATTTTTAGGGTAGGGTCTCGAGGGTATTCAGGGTCTCACTACTAGATTGAACTCATAGTGATCTCTGCCTGTTTACAGCCTCCCAAGAGCTGGGATTACAGCTCCATGAGTCCAACTGGAGGCCTAGAGCCCACAACAATTCTTGGGCAGGTCTGTACCAAGGATTTACACTGGGAAGGCCCAAAGGTCAGGGGCGGAAGCTATAAAGTCTGCACCAGCAGGCTGAAGGATCTGCGCCAGCAGGCTGAGGGATCTGCACTTCAGCCAGCAAGCAATGCTCAAAGTAAGGACCAGAGCTCCCCTGCAAAGAACTGCAACCATTCTCAGTGACAGCAAGAGCCCAAGCTCCTCTGACAATAAGAACAGCTGAGTTCACATTAGGAAACCCGGCATGCCAAGCTTCTCCATGCCATCATCAACGCCATACGTTGATGAGAGCTCCATATCATCACCACCAGAATCCACAGTACGTCATCCTCCCTTCCAGTTCTCCTTCTATGCTGCTGCCAACAATCTCAGGTGAGCCTTCCACTCCCTGAGTCACACTGACTCAGTTCAGCTGGGTGTTACAAGCTGCTCGTTAGTTATTCCACCACACCGTAACTTTACTGAGTTCATTGGGGTGAATGTATTTTGTGGGCCCTTCTGGACTTTCTGCACACAGCAGGCTCTGTCATGGGCAGATCAGACCATGGGTGCTTTGCTTTCTTCTTCCTGTTGGTTTTTTCTTACTAATGCTGGACTTGCTCAGTGAGTCAGAGGTGAGAGGTACCTGGTCTTGTGCTGGATCTCACATGAGGGGAATATCTCTGCTTTTCCCACTGATTATGATGTAATCTGTAGGATCTTAGCATACAACATTTATCATATTGAGGAATTTTTTTAAACCTAGTCTGTTCAGTTTGTTTTTAATCAAGAGAGCATTTGAGCTTCATCAAATGCTTTTTCTGCATCTATTGATGAAAAGGTTTTCATCGGTCATTTTGTTAATGTGGGCACCACATAGGCCTGTGTGTTAGGCCAGTCTCACATCCTGGAGTTAAATCCCAGATCATGTTCTATACTCATTTTAATGTGGTTTCTGATTTGGTTTGCCAATATTTTATTGAGGATTTTGCGTCTATGTTTTTCTGAGCTATTGGGCTATAGTTTTTCATTTTCCTTTGGTGCTTTTGATGTAAGGGTGATGCTGATCTCACAGAGTAAGTCTGTAAGTATTCCTTCTAGTTTTCCTCTTGTGGAGTTTAAAAGCTGATGCTAATTCACTGATGTTCATTAAAAGTCAACCTTGAAGCCATCCAGTGCTGGGCTATTCTTTGGTGGGGGATTTTTGACTCTAACTCAATCAGCTTACTCCTTGTTGGTTTGCTCAGATTTCTCTTTCTTTGTGATTTAGTCATGGTAGGTCATATATTTCTGGCAATTACTCATAGTAATTATGTCCATGAATAAATAAAAAGGCAGATACAGACCAGCTAGAAATACCAAATAAATGGAAGATGCTTCATTTAAACTTCTGGGTTGATCTTTCCATATCAGGACTGGAGCTAGTAGGGAACACGATGTTAGAAATTTACTTCTGGCTGGCAGACATGCTGGGGAGATAAAACAAATAAAAAGCAGGACAGAAGAATACCTTAAAGGAACAAGTGAATTGAAAACTTTTTGCTATGAAAACTCATGTGGCAAAATTCTGACCAGATAGACTCTTTTAATGAGGTCTTGTGTGGTGCATCTCAAGTGTTGCGCAGGCAGTATCTGACACCACATGCCTTAAAGCTGGTCCTAGACTGATGAATATTTTCAACTCACTTGCTTTTCTAAGGACGTGTGTAATCTCTGTTACCCCTGATGTGGTTGTCCACACCCTCCCTGCTTTTGTCATGCAGTCTTCAAACTAGCTGTTCTGGAACAGGTTTTAACTTCTTCCCTAAAAGTGCACACCACTCTGGACCACTGGTGAGTGTAGCCTGGAACTCTAACTTTGAAAAATACTCTCTGATAGGCACTGGTGAAGATTGATTTTTTTCCATGGGGTGAATGCCTAGTTTAATGTGGAAATCTTTCTCCTCAGAGATAAGGATAGTGATTAGGCTTTGACTCCATGATCAGACTGGGAGTAAAGTCAAAGGTGTGTGTGTGTGTGTGTGTGTGTGTGTGTGTGTCTAAGGTCGATGTTCTTCCTTGGCTGATCAACAATCACAATCTCAGCTGGCTTCCTTTACTATTTTTCTTGCTTCCTGGATTCCTGACAGTTGGACAATGAAAGCCATTTATAAAAGCACTTGCTGTTAAAAACGATGAGTTACTACACAAAAATTAAAGACACCATGGTCATATCGAACTACTTAACATAAACAGATTCTGAGGCTTTTGAACATAATCATCTACCTGGCATTTATTCTCCCTGAGAATTAATTAATATTGTTCACACAGCTATCGATTCTGCTCAACATATTTTGAGATCTGATTTAATTATAAACCTGAACGAGCCAGGCTGAGTGTGCTCCTCACTTGGGAGGACCACACACTCACTCAAACCTTCGGAAGAGTCGTTTACTGTGGATCCCATCCAATGTTATGAAGTTCTGCTGTCCAAGAATACAGTTTTGAAAGATGAGGTTAGATTTAATAGTGCTGGGTTGGATGAGATTTCATGAAGGGGGTGGGTAGTAGTTTTCTCAGACCAAGCAAATTTTATTAGGCCAAATTATTTTTAGGTAACTCTATGGAATGTCTCCAATTTGTTCAATGTCCAAAAGTCTTGACATTCTCAAATCTTGTTTTATTTTCCTTGAAAAATGGCCTCTTTGTTTCTCACTCTCTGATATTAGTTGAAGTAAAAATGCATTAATATTCCATGTGGGGCTGAAGACATGGATTCAAGAGAAGGTCAGGGCTGTGGGCAGCCATGGGCAAAAAGGCCCTGTGTGGCCTTCTCGTCTCCCTGTGATGCTGCCCCTGAGGCCTAGGAGGAGTCCCACAGCCACACGCTTGGCACCTATGCACACAGTCTTGAGGCTTTGGCAGGTGGCCTAGCTACCTACACAGTGAGCAGCTGCTCCACATCTTCCTAGGGAACAAGTGACGCTCAATCAACAAAACTTTATTTAGTACCAACTGCTCAGCAACTGTGGAGCCAAGCGTCACAGATCACTCACAAGTGACCACTGCCCAACATGGTGATCCCAGCACTTTCCTCTAAGGTCTCCAGTGGAGCAAGGTCCAGGGCTTGAGGGCCACACGCACAAACGTGTCCGGATCCTGTTACCAATCTCCTGCGCCATCAATCCCTGAGGGAAAGATTCCTGTTCAGAAGAGACTGGCTTGTTTTCAAGCTTCAGAAAGCCAGCCAGAGGCAGGCTAAGTTTAGAGAACTAAAAATAAAGTGAAAACTTGGATTTTAACATTATTATTATTATTGTTATTTGAAAAATCCATTTTTGAAATGTACTTATATGGTAGTACCAAATGAGATTAATAAAATGTCATTGTTATCATGAAAATAAGACTTTTTGGCTTGGGTAAAATAAATAACTTCTGTAACTCTTCTTTTGTTTATTTTTTCTCTTAAAAACCAAATGTACATAATTATGTTGGAGATATAAAGAGAAAAACTGTGAACTCTTACCCACTGTCTTCAATCTGCTTGTCATTTACTTCTTAAAAATCATTTGTGCTTCAAAAATTTGATCTACTCTGCTCAATATGCATTTTCAGATATATATATAATATATATACATATATATACATATATATATATTTCCAATGTAGATATAAATTGATCTTTTGACATTTGACTTTCTTTTCAATATCATAGCTCTAAAAGGTACACTAAAATAGGAAGGGTGAAGAGAGACACTGCAACATTGCAATTGTAGTGTCATTTTTTTGTAGAGAAAACATCGCATCTTTACGGCTCCGGACAATTGGGTGGCAGGAGCTGCCCGCTGCTGTTGAAGCTGCATGGGTACATTTTCTGAATCTCCCTACATAGAAAAATTTCTGTCTGGACTTTACTAAGGATACCATGCTAATTTTATGAAGTAGGATTTGTGTAAGTAAGCCACATGAACTTCAGTGGATTCTAAAGAGACAGGGTGGGGCAGGCCAATGAGCTCAGCAGATTAAAGCACCTGCAAGCAGGCGTAGGGGCCAAAGGTTCGATTCCTGGGCCTGCCGTGCTGGCCCTGCCCTCAGGGTACGCTGAGATGGCAAATGAGACTGGGTGTGGTGGCGCATACCTATAATCCCAGCTCTTGGGAGGCTGTAAACAGGCAGATCACTACGAGTCCAATCTAGTAGTGAGACCCTGAACACCTTGTAGACCCTTCCCTAAGATACTAAAAAAAATAAAAATAAAGAGACAGCATTTGGAAACAGCCTGAGGGAAGGTGTTGTCCATAAGGAGTTTCTAACCTCTTTCTTCACAGAGATAGTAGCCTGAACAGTGACTTATGTTTGCAAATACCACACAAGAGCTAAGGTGCCTGGGTGAGAGACAGTGTGACATGGGGACAGAGAAAGAGAGGTGCTGAAGCACACCGGCAGGAAGGACTCTCATTGTGTATACTACAGATCACCAGCCAGTGGACCCTGAGAGCAGAGTGTGAGAACGAAGTCACCTCCATCTGAGCTGTGGGCCCTGCACCCAGTCCACCTTAGTGAACATCAGAGCCAGACTAGCCTGAGGATTGAGTTGCTAGCAGCTTGGAAACTCCCACCTCCAGACGGGTTCCACAGCTCTAGGTACTAGGCAACTTCTGTGTCCCTGGAACCAGGCCTTCATGCATCCAGATGCCAACCTTGGAGAGTCCAGAAGCCCCCTGCAATGCCTACAAGCCCCCAAGAGCTCAGCTGAAACATCAGGCTTGTCCTTGTGAACCCAAGTATCAACCTAATTGCATGGGACCCTGGTGACAGGCTGATCCTGAGGAGCTGGATCCCTTGACTTCTGAGTGGACTTTTCCTACTGAGTTTGATCTCTGGAAACCAAACAAGGTGCCAGGCTCTTTAAACATGCAGACCCCAACACAAGGCCACAAGTGTCATAAATATTCAGGGAAAGAGAACCACATTGAAAGAACAAGAGGAAGCACCAGAAATCAACTCTAGGAAAAAGATCTATGTACTGCCTGACAAGGAATTCAATTTAATTATTTTAAAGAAGCCTGGGGAGCTGTTAGAGAACACAGACAGACAACTAAATAAGATCAGGAAGACAATGAAGAATCAACCTTAAAAGCTCAAAAAAAAAAAAAAAAAAAAAGAAATGGAAACCTTACAAACAACAACAACAAAACACCAGACAAATTTTGCAGCTGAAGAACAAAATGACTGAATGGAAAAACCGCAGAGGAATCTTTAAGAAATGATTCAGATGAGTAGACAAAGAAGCAGCAAGCCCAAAGTCAGGCCATCTGAAAGTGCCTGGAGAGAAGAATGAAAAACGAGTGAAAGAAGACAGCAGGAAAAAAAAAAAAAGAAGAAGAAGATAGCAGGACTTGAGGGGTACCATCAATTGAACTATGGTGTGAATGAATGGAACTTTAGAGAGAGCAGAGAAAAGAGAACGAGATGGAAAGCTAAGAATGAAAGACAACTTCCCACATCTAAATGAAGATCGGTGACAAAGAAACTCCAGAGGATTAAACACAGAGGCTCTTCACCAAGACTTGGTCACCAAACCCTTTCATAACCGAGGGTACCGAAAACCACAAGAGCCAAGAAGTTCACCAGGCACCTGTGTTTCCATACAAGTACCTGGAATGTCTTTGACAAATACAAGGGAGTTAAGCAGAAAGGAAGGGACTGCACCACTGGAAGAAAAGTAACAACCACAGAGGAAGGCAGCAAGTGAGAAAGAAAGGAACCCCCAACAATTTATGGTGCAGAAAAGTGTCCAGATGACAACAGTGCGCACTTGCCTACTAATGGTTACTTTCAACATAAAGGACATAGAGTGATAAATGGAAGTAACAACAATAGAAGTAAAAATAAAACCAACCATAAAAGCTGGACGCCCTCTAAAGATACACACAGGCTGAAAGTGACAGGGTGGAAAAAAGATTCCATGCAAATCACAGCAACAAATGGGAGTGATCAGACTTGAGAAGGTCACTGTGGGGGCCGACGAGAGAGCTCAGTGGTCTAAAGCGCCTGCTTAGGGAAGCTTAGGCAGGCTCAGGGGATCACGGTTCGATCTCTGGCACCACATGCTGCCCCAGCCCTGCCCCCAAGGTGGGCTGAGCCACCCCCCTCCCCCAAAAAGAGATCACTGTGTGTCACTAAAGGGACCAGCATCAATAACATACACAACTATAAACATATGCCCTCCAGCATCAGAGCACTTAAATATATAAAACTCCTGTTAACTGACCGAAGGGCAAGAGATAGCAAAGCACGCATAAAAGGGGACTTAAACACCCTACTTTCAGCAATGAGCATGGAAGATCAGAAGAAAATCCTGGACCTGTTCTGCACCTCACAAGAGATGGGCCTAGTGGATAAATCCAGCACAGCCATCTAGCAACAATCAAATACCCAGTCTTCTTAAGTCGTGAAGGTTTAGTTGCCAGATTAGATAATAAAAGGTAAATAATTCATGATTATTTGTGGCACTTGAGGTATTTTTCAGTGTCTCCATGGCCTTCAGCTTAGTCACATTCCTAGGACACAGTAGTTCCTGAGCAATTCTGCACCTAGAAGCATCAGAGGCACCTGTGTCCTGGGGTTTGGGTAACGGTGACCACTGCCCTTTTCAGCTGGCCAGAGACTTGGTCTCTGAATCCTAGCTCTGTGTCAGTGAGTTCATTGTAGTGGGACAGAGCAGTGTGTGTGGAGAGACAGAGAGATGGAGAGAGAGACAGACAGACAGACAGACAGACAGACAGACAGACAGACAGAGACAGAGAGACAG
>NDGN011521134.1:0-17408 GCA_002564285.1 Tympanoctomys barrerae | reverse complement strand
TTCGATCCCCCAGCACCACATGCCAGCCAGCCCCGCCCCCTGGTGGGCTGAGCTGGCCACTCATGCGCATGCGCGCACACACACACACAAATAAATAAATAAATAAATAAATAATTGTTTTATAAAAAATGCAGTAAGCCAAGCTTGACGGGAGGCTCTAGTCAGAGCTCAGCAGGAAGGAATGATAATAGGCAGTCAGTGAAGACCAGAATCAGAAGGTTTCTGTTGGGAAGAAGGATTCCACTGACTCTTGGGCTCCAGATGAAGAGTTGTGCTTTGGCAGAAAATTTGTTTAAATTTTTCAAAGTCCAGAGACTTTGCCTAGGACTAAGATTAGGGGCAGCAGACTAATCTGGTGAAAGAAATTTCAAGGCAGTCTCATGTGGAGGCACTGGCATGATTACTGCTGGGGAAAATTAAGAACAAGGAGCCCAGAAGAATGACTTTTTAGTTTGGCCAATAAGGAAGATCCAGTAAAGTTGTGAACTACAAAGATGGAACTGAGGAGAACTTGGTTTCTGAGAAGAAACAGGACAAAAGAGAGGATGGCCTGAAGGCATCACAAGAACAAGCAGAAATCCACCATTGTAGCCTGAAAAATCAAAAAGATCAAAGACTTTTCTATAAGAAGAGAACCCCAGAACACCATTTTCTACAATGATGACAGTCTAGGTAATATTATCCTCAGGACCTGGTTCATAGTACTCAGCAATCCAGGCACTCAACACCTAGAACAAGAGATAAGGAACCTTGGCTACTGCTCCAGTGGTGGCAGACCTTTTCATCATCTGTGTGGTGCTGGTTTTAGGTGCACGCAGAATGCAGGTGCTGTGGGGTCAGATTTCTACACAAATTTCCATTGAGATTTCAGAAGAAGGCCTGGGAGGCCAGGAAGTACATCCCTGAGAGGACAGTGTGTAAAGCTGTGAGTGTGAAGTCAAAGGTGCTGTGGAGACTCCAGCGGGTTGGAGAAGCCAGCAACATGGATCATCTGTGGAGAGCTCAAAAGAGTAAGCAAAGTTAGCCCAAGGGAAAAGCCATGAGAACAGCAACTGGCAGTGCGTTAAGGGCAGAGCCACCCATTGCCTTCGGCGTTCACACTTTGCCAGATTTCCCTGGAAGCTGGACATGGAAGTACAGAGCTTAATATTTGTTCGCTCTGCTACATTTTGGTCCTGTTTTTCCCCCAGTCTTTTCTATCCCCCTATTTGTACTTGGGGAAGTGGGGATGTTTATCTTGTACCACTGCATCTTTAACTTTCTTTTCATCTGTACAGGAGTCTCACTCTCCAAGGAAACTTTGAACTTGGCTTTTTCAGCAATGCTGAAAGTGTTAGTTCTCTGACAACTCTTAGAGATGGACTAAATGCCCTCTTCATAAAGGAATGTGCACGTGGGTTTTAGAAGACAGGGGAGAGATGTTATGGCTTGTATCTAGATGTTCCCACAAAGCCTCAAGCACTGATAGGTGGGGCTTTTCAGAGTTGGATGGATCCAGGGCATATGATACTAGGGATAAGTGCGTGTGGCACTACGTTAGTCTGCTGATAGGAATTAGTGTAGTTCTGGGTGTTGCTGAATGGATTTAGTGAACCAAGAAGCACCACTGTGTTGTGCTGGTGCTACCCAAAAGAGTTGTACCTGAACGGGATCAAAGGGGAAAAGAAACTTCCCTTGCTGCCATTTGCTGCTCGCTGCCTTCTGCCTGCCATACCATGACCTACTTTTCCTCTGTGATGTCCCTCTGCCACGCCACCCTGCCTTGGAGCCAGCCAACTATGGACTGAAACCTCTACAAATTGTGTGGCAAAGTAAGCCTTTCTTCCTTTAACTTCTGGCTGTCAAGTATTTTGTCTCACCAGCAAGAGAAGCAACCCAGTCACCCCCCACAGGGGCACATCTTCCCTAGCCCCTCATTCATTCAGGCTCACAGGATGACCTCCTCTGGAAATACACCCAAATAATACACTCACCAGGTTTTTAGATATTCCCTAATCTAACCAAACTGCCACCAAAATCATCACACATATGCATTTCAAATTATTCTTCAAATAAGGGTGGCATATTTTTAAAATTTTATGGAAGGAGGAAATATTACTGACCTCTGACAAATCTTGGCCATTGATTTCAAAGCAACTTTTGCCAGGGTTATAGCTGAGTGGCAGAGCACCTGCCTGGCAAAGCACCTGCCTGCCTGTACTTGTACTCAAGTACAAGGTCATGAGTTCAATTCATGGAGAGAGAGAGAGAGAGAGAGAGAGAGAGAGAGAGAGAGAAGCAGGGAGAGACAGAAAGACAGAGACAGAGACAGAGAGAGCGTGAGAGAGAAACAGAGAGAGACAGAGACAGACATAGAGAGAAAGAAAGAGAGAGACAGAGAGACAGAGTGAGAGCAATTTCCATCGCAGAAAACAAGAACATGTGGCAAAAAGGCCTGTGTTTATATCCCAGCTCAAGCACTTACTCACTGTGGGACTTCTGCAGCTGTCTTTAGCTCTCTATACCTCAGTTTTGCCATGTATAAAATAAATAGTAGTGCCTAACATTACCAGTGTGAGAACTAAGTGAGGTTGTATGTATAAAGCATTATTACAATGCTGGCATCAAGGAAGTGTGAGAAGTAGTTCTTACATCTCCACCCTTCTCAGCTTTTTTTACACACAGAGAAAAAACAGTTAGCACACCATTAGGAAAGGGCAGTAGAAATAGTGTAGTCAGGATAACGTATTTACACTGACAGGTAATCATAAATATATGAGACCCAAGTACTGAAGCTTCCAGATGCTACCTAAAGAAGTTGGAAGCACATTTTACCTGAGCCATGGAAGATCCCTGGAAGTGAGAGAAGCATGATTATTTCCTGGAGGAGGATTATTTCCTGGGTGATTGGCCAGGCCCAATTCAGGCCCCAGAGTGGGTAGCAGGAGCCAGGTACTGAGTGCAGCAGGAGAAAGAGAGCATTCAAAAGCAGAACCACTGAGGGGAGAAGGATGTGGCCACACAGGAAGGGGCTGGGGTGGAGATGGGGCTGGACGCACACAGCAGAGACAGGAGGAGGACCTTCCAAGGGTGCAGAGTAATAGCAAGGAGAGGTGAGGACTAAGAAACAGGAATGTACATTGTACATGCTCTTTGCAAACTGCTTTAAGGATCCAGTAGGAATGGAAGCAAACAGTAAGACAGATGACCATAGGGGACCACAAGACCTGAGTAAACCTCACCTTGTTTTCTGAGGATGGCTCTAGAACTTCATTTGCAAACTAAGTAGATCTCCCTGCATGCCAGACCCAGAACAAAAGCCAAAGCCTGGGGTGGGGACAGCGAGGACTTTAAAGAAGCAAGTGGACCATGCACAAGGGGCAAGGAGCAGTAAGCTCAGGGCACACAAGTCTCTGCAAGAGACTCTGCCTCCAAACAGGTCTCCATTGCTCAGGAACAAACTCAAGTGACACCTTTTCTTTCTTTACTATAAATAGATGTTTATTTTAAAATAAAGTCATTATGGAAATAATTGTTCAGAAGCAGAGGCTTTGCTGGAGTGATCTGGAGCATGGTGTTGCTCCGGGCTCCAGCTGGGTCTGCTGGCTTTGTCACGCTTTGTTACAAGATTCGATCACAGCAGATAGCATGGGCTGAGCATCTGAAAGGCCTGTGCAACCAGACTTAGATGAACTTTGCCCCAGCTTCCCCCGGTGTCAGGTTAGGTGTGGTTTTAAGAAACTTTAAAAACAATGGTAAGTGGAAGAGGTGCCTCTACCTATTCTCCTGAGGTCACCAAAAACCTGAACAGAGAGAATTCGGTGCTGGAGCTAGGAGAGAACCTACAGCTGCTGTGACATCAGCCTCACCACACGGGCAAGTGGGAGGAGAAGGAATCTTGAGGTGCAGTGCAGGCCAACACCCCACACTCATACCAAACCCTGTCCTTCTATCAGTACAAGGTACCTCGCTCACACAGGGCAGGTCCTGCATGAAAAGACTGACGAGGAGCACAGCAGGAAGCAGAGCCAGGAGCCCAAGGTGCAGCTACAGGGCATGGCCACGACAAGTGGTGGCACACTGCTGCAATTGCAGCCTCCAGAAGGCTGAGGCGGGAAGGTCCCAACTGGGAGCCCAGGTTGTGCAATTGAACAAGACCCTGTCTCAACATAAATAGGGCTGGGGACCTGGCTCAGTGCAAAGGTCCTGGGCTCAATTCTTAGTAGCACAGAAAGAAGAAAAGGAAGACAGAGAAAAGAAGGAAGGAGGGAGAGAGGAAAAGAGGAAGGGGGGAGAGACAGAGACAAAAATAGAAACAAAGATCACAGAATAGGCTTGCAATTCTTGACGGATATTTGAATTTCTTATGCCTTAGTTTCCCCACCAATAAGGAAGGGTGTAATCATACTATTTTGTTGTGAAAGTCAGATTACTAGAAGAATACAGATTATTCAGGATCATGCCTCAAAAGTAGTAAAATAACTAGCATATGTCAGGAGTTATTATTCTTATTATTATTACCTTTTGTACAAAGGCTTTGTGACCTGGAAAATCCTATGTAAATTCAGGATTTGCCATGACTGTCAACAGTGATGGCCTCCACTCTACCCACAACCTCACTTCTTCCTTTCACCTCATTCTGTGATTTTGGGCAGCAAGAAGGAAAAGAAGGTGCAGATAAACAGAGCACTCTGTCTTCCCTCCTCTCCTTCCCCAGTGCCCGGCTCCAAAGCTCTCAGCCACACCCCCTGCCCCCCAAGGGTACCGCTAGGTGATGGTGCACCTTACTGGGCTGGCAGCCTGGGGAGATACAGCCCTTTCTCTTTCCCATCCTCGAGAAATGTTTCCTGGACTGGAAAGATAAATTGGCCAACTAAGTGCCTGTCTGGCAAGCGCAAGGACCCAGGTTCAGTCCCCAGTCCCACATGCCAAGCATGGGCATAGTGGCACATGCCTGTAATCCCAGAGCTGGGGAGGCTGCAACAGAAGGATCACTATGAGTCCAAGCTGCATAGCAAGACCCTATACCAAATAAAGAAATATAAGATTTTTCAAAAAAATTTAAAAAGAAGGGTTTCCTGTCCTGTTTAGATCTAAGTAGTAAGTAAAGCCCATGGCTCGCCAGAGATGCTGCTGAGCCGTTAAGGTGGAAATTAGAGAAGGTGCCTCTTCCTCAAGTCATGTTTCCTTCGCTTTGTTAGAACACGCTAGCTTACTGCCCTGTGCACTGCACAACCTGCATGACCGTTTGAGGCAGCCCTGAGGCCTGCATTTATTCATCCCTCTTCCTGTTTAGGTCCTGAAGCACCTTCGGCATCTAAACTTCACCAACAACATGGGGGAACAAGTCACTTTTGATGAGTGTGGAGACCTGGTGGGGAACTACTCCATC
This sequence comes from Tympanoctomys barrerae, assembly GCA_002564285.1. Taxonomy (NCBI): domain Eukaryota; kingdom Metazoa; phylum Chordata; class Mammalia; order Rodentia; family Octodontidae; genus Tympanoctomys; species Tympanoctomys barrerae. Next base: position 12,037 of record NDGN011521134.1, on the reverse strand, counting down.
ATCAACTGGCACCTGTCCCCGGAGGACGGCTCCATCATATTTAAGGAAATTGGGAATTATAACGTCTATGCGAAGAAGGGCGAGAGACTCTTCATCAATGAGAAGAAGATCCTATGGAGTGGCTTCTCCAGGGAGGTACGTGTGGTCTGTAAGAATGCCAGATGCCCTCTCCACAGACAGAAGGAGGCTGTGCTGGGTGTTGGGAGGGCCCTGGGGCTCCACCTGAACTTCAGAATGGTGAGTACTTTCCTTATTAGTTAACTACTCTGCATATCCAGTGCTTCTGTGAGCTCCTGCAGTATTTAATGTACAAAAGAGAGGCCTCAGAACCAAAACCGCATGCCTTCTTGTTATATTGAAACAACTTAACTTTGTAAAAATATGAATGACTGGCTACTAGTAGTTTCCTTAGCTAAAACTTTTTCTAAACCAGAGAAAAATATTTAAACAAACATAAACATCTCTTGTGTCAATAGCTGTTAACTGGGACAGAGAGACCCACCCTCCCTATTCTGGGTACGTGAGACAGGTCTGAGAATGGAGGAGACTGCTTTTTCATATGTCACCAGAAGTACTAGTGGCCTTTGGCATGTTGATCCAGAGATGCTAACTGCACAGGATATACAGGATGATCTTGCAGGACAAAGATTTACCTCCCATATTAATTGCCAGCTACCACAATTGGGAGACACTCTAGTCTTAAAACTGAGGTGGGTGCTGCAGGAAGAGGTGTTGGTTGTTACCACCACAGTCAATTGAAAGTTAATGCCGCCACAGTTCACAGGTTTTTGTGGACTTCTACCTCACAGAAGTAGTTTTCTTTCATCCATATAGCTCAGAACAACCTATTTGTTGTTCAAATCAAAGGGACCATTTATTCTCCTACAACGAGAGATCTGTAACAAAGACAGAGACACTTGTGCATTTAGCCGGACCCTCCTTTCCTGCATATCACTGGATCTGAATGCCTGTGAAGTAACCAGAAATCCCTCACTCAATGAAGATTCACTTAAGCAAAAGACATGGGATATGCTGCATTGATGACTCTGATTGCTGTATCCTAGAATGTAGCTGGATGCTGAAGGCCCAGTTCCTCAGCAAAAACACAGGCCCTGGACTGGACATCCTGTCTAACTCTCCCAGGAAGCCTAGCTGAGATCCACATTTGTCATTGTGTTGGCCTTTCTGTTGTTGTTTTCTTTGAGCATCTTGAACCACCTTCCATATCAGGACCAAAGATTGCTTTTATCTTGTTAGCAATGCTTCTTGGGTTGATGGTGCCTAATAAGATGCTATGATTTCACCATTTCCCAACAGATAGAGTGGGGTACCCTTGGGAAGTTCTCCTAGACAGTCCCCATCTGCAGTAAGCAAGTCTTTGTGAGCTTCCACATCAGAGGATGGAGTCTAGGTTACTGATGTGTAATGACCTTTTCCAGATGGAACTTTTGGGATTACAGAGTTTATATTCTGCTCACTGATTTTACCCTTTTCTAAATTATTACCCACTTCAACCAACCACAGTGTAAACTGATCAGTGTAAACAACCACAGTGTGAGCTGTACCATGCCTTGTTTACCCCCACTGAATAGTCCACATTCTCTTTCACCCACATATTGCATATAACTGATTGTCTCTAACTGATGCATGTCTCACCTCCCCTCCTGCTTGATAGTTATTTCTTTAATAGTTTTCTATAAATTCAATGACCCAACCAGGCTATGTGCATCATAGGCCTGAACATTAGTGAGTAACAGAGGGTTCTCATAAATTTAGTCACTTATGTTCCTGAATAGTTAGAGAGTTACAAATAAAAGTTTTCCATAGAATCTTTGCCTTAAAGCTAGCCCACAATATGCACTCAACAAATCATAGGGTCTAATTCACTCTTTCTTTCCTAACTTTTTTGTACATGTTACCACAAGAAAACATATTCTATATTTAACTATAAATCACATATTAGTAACTTTATTGCATATCTCACAAAATTATTACTATGATCAAGTGAGATCAATGGTATTTAGCATATTAAAAACTGAATTATACTACATGAATACAAAATGTTATTTATGTACATTATATCTCTTTTTCATCATTGGGGAAAGAGGTGGGGCCTCATAGTTTTCCATTTAGTGACACCCCTAGCCCTCTAGCATTACTGTGTGTGTACTGGTCACTCCCTATCACTGGAACAAAATATGCAGTGTTCATAACTTAAAGAAGGAGGGGTTGGGGTCATAGTTTCAACGGGTTCAATCTGTGGTTGTCTGGCTCCAAGTGGAAATGGTCTGGTGGGACATGCCTGGCAGAGGAAGCCGCTTACCTCCTAGTGGATTGGGGCGGGGAAGAATCCACCCTTCCAGATCATCCCATCCGTGACCTACCTCTAACCAACTCCTGTCTCCTAACACTCAGCAATAGACAAATGCACTAATGAACACAGTGCTCCCATGTGTTAATGACTTTCCAAATGCATGAGACTTTGGGGGGCTACTTTAGAACTAGACCATAATAATATCTGAATCAATATTCTCAATTTAGTTACAAATGCAGCCATTGAGATCTATGTGGGTCTTTAAAGATACTTGTATGATCCACTCCTTCAATTTGGAGATGACAGCACTGAGGGTTAGGGATGCAAAGGCAACTTCCCAGCCCTGATGAATGGCCACTGTAAGAGCTGAGAGTAGAGTTCAAGGGCCCAAACTCTGAACTCAGTGCTCAATCCTCTGTACTCCTCTGCTAATAATTCTTTCTGTGTAAAAGAAATATAAAAGCATATTATAAATGGAATTATACTACATAAATACAAAGTGATATTTATGTACATTACATCTTTTTTCAGCTGGGGATGTAACCCAGTGCTTCATGTATCCTAAGCACATAGTTTTCCACTAAACTATACCTCCAGCCCTCTAGCATTACTGTATATCTGTACTAATGAAGGAGTAAGGTTTTATATCCTTGCTTGTATATCTTCATTCATGGGTTGGGATTAAATGAGCTTCCTTGGCTAACATCCTCAAGGATCATCAGAGAACCTGAGAGATACTGGATGGCTTCTGGATAGTGGCTCTATCTAGTGGTGCCTCTGCCCACTCTTGTGATGAAAGGATTTCTCTTTAACTGATAGATGCTGAAGGAGGAAGGAATAAAACTCATAGGTGACCTTCTCCTAAGCTTTTACTAGCTATTATAAAATATACACACTGGAGACTGACCTGGGTGTGACTCTCACTGTCCATCTGGGTCACTGTATGCCCTTGAGTTTATTCTTTAACCACTAGCAGGAAGAGAATAAGAGCCAAAGCTAAAGGATTTTAACCCCTCTGTATTTATTTTTTCATTTTTATGATTGGTACAGGATCTTATATGCAGCTCAGACTCATAGTGGTCCTCCTTAAACCCCTCTGGATGTGTACTTCCCTTTTTCTTTAATAATAGAACTATATTTTAGCTGAACCCATGACCACCCATCATAATAAGGGTGTTCCCAGCCTGCTGTCTTGCTAAATGTGGCTCTGCAGCTCCATCCTGGAGAGTGAGAACTGGCAGTGTTGTGTAATAGCATCTGGGAACGTTCCTCTAGAAAGTGCTCATGCCAGGCGTGGTGGTAGCACACAGGGTGATCTCAGCACCCTAGCGGAGAGGATCACAGGCTGAGGTCTACACAGTGAGACCCTGTCTCCAAAAACAAGTGCTTACAAATAGCTTTTGTTTTCGTCTTTGCCCCTTCATGTATCTTCCCTCCTGGAAACCATATGGCACTATGCTGTAAAGATCATCATAATTTAAATCCAGATTATCTCCCAAGATGTGTGTGAGGTCTTGGAAGGCAGTTGAATCATGGGGCATTATACTCATCAATGAATTCATCTAACTGGGCACCCAAAGCTGTATGTGCTGTCAGCAGAGAGGGCCTGCTTAGAAGCGGTGGGTCAGTGAGAGGCGCATCTAGCGCTCCAGTCCCTCCCTTTGCTCTGTGTCTCCTGGCCTCAGGACATGAGCAGCTTTCCTGTGCCAGGCCCTTTCACTGTGCTGCTCTTGCCTCAGGGCCACCTACTCATAGACTGAATCCTGTAAAACCTGTGAGCCCAAATAAGTCTCTCCTTTAAGTTGTGCATGATGGGAATTGTGTTTCCACAAGGAGAAAATGAGTCCGACAAGGACCATGAGGCAAAAACCTCACACCAGACAAATAAGGTAGGAAGGGTCTAGATCTCCAGCCCCATAGAAGGCCCTATAACTCTTGACTGTGTCCCTGGGCATTTATGTCAGAGAAAAATACATTTCAATCTTGTTGCAGACATCATTATTTTGAGATTTCTGGCACTCAGGGCCTAACAGAAACCAAAAGAGAAATCTACAAAGTTACTTTCTGAGGCCAATAGAATCTCAATACCACATAGACAAGAACAATACAAGAAAAGCTAAGTACAGCAATTCTGCTGAATAAGATATAATTTTATTAAGCAACATGTTCAAATCTTAATTGTTAGTAAACTTAGACCAGCAACATTTAACTACATAATACAAAATGACCTGGAAGTGTTAATAGGGGATTTACTGGAATGGAACAATATTACAAACTTCAATAGAATAAATATTATAAGCTTCAGAAATGTAGCTTATCACATATGCAAAGTAAAAGATGAAAGTTCTAGGATATTATCAACACAGAGATTCAGTTAGCATTCCATACTTGCAAATAAAACGCAAGAACTTTATAAATCTACAAAGAAAAAAGATGCTCACTTTTCCTTTCCTTAGTACAGCAACCACTGTTCTTTTTTAATAGGGAAAATCTGAGCACATTCTTAGTGTAAGTCTGCAGAACAGGATCCATGGCCTTCATCCCACAATCAGATGGGTGGGTTACTCAAGAAGGGCACAGAGGACATCTCTGAGGGTACCTTGTCACCCGAGTAGAACACATGCTTGGGAAATGTCCAGCACTCTTTGCTTTCTTTTCCAAGGCTGTAAGAATCTTACCAATCATCAGTATTTAGTCCTCTCTCACTAGAAGAGCATATGGGTCACTTTCCACTCAAGATTAAAAAAAAAAAAAAAACCTCCTGTGTCAAGCCAGTTATTTATTTTCTTCCAGGAGCACTGGTAATGACAATTTTGTGTGTTGTTTTCTGTGGCTTTAACTCTGTCAGATGCCTTTCAAAGTAGGTAAGTGGAGAGAGACTTATAAAGAATCATTTTAGAAAAATGTGAACCTTGAAAGATATCAAAGACTATTAAAAGCTTTATAACATGAATTACAAAGATAAGTGATATTTGCTTCCTACATTTAAGAAACATACGTTTTTCAAGATAGGCTTCATTCTATCTATTGTTCCTAAGGCATATAGACTGTTAGGTAGTAAATAATAAATTCTAAAGTAGTCAGTTACCTTAAATGATCAAAGAATGAAATAAAAGCAGAACTTCCAAAATTTTGGAGCAGTGATAAAGGTGGACAAAACTGTCAAATACAACCACTTAAGAACCTGAAACTCAACCCAAAGCATCCCATGAAAGTCAGGTCTTTTTGTTTAAAAAAAACTAATGAAACTCTAGGAAGAATAGTGTCATATTGTAGTGTTTTAACATAGGGTTGCTCTCCAATTATTCCTAATATTTTGCTTGTTCTTTAGAAGTTGGGTGGGTGGGTGGGTGGGTGGTTTTGAGACAGGATCTTGGTATATATTCCAGGTTGGCCTTGAACTTACTATGGTACGTAGCCTGGCTGGTCTCAAACTCATACCCTCAGTCTTCCAATTGTTTGGATTGCAGGTGTGCCCCATGGTGCCTTGCCTTTTTTTTCTCTATGGTAATCATGTAAGCTATAAGTGGTAACTCCTTTCTGATAGGTAGGACCTTATGTTTTCCCTGTATTAGTCCACTAGCTAGGATTTCTAGTGCAGTACCAAATAGTAGTGATGACAATAGGCATCTTTGTTGTAAAAGAAATACTTCTAATATTTTCTCATGTAGAATAATGTTTACTGTAATTTTTAAAAACAAAATCCCATTATGTTGCTCAGGCTGGCCTTGAACTCCTAGGTTTAAGACATCCTCCCTCTTCAGCCACCTGAATAGCTGCAACTACAGGCACACACCACCACACCCTACCTACTTATACATTTTCTAATTTCCAACATAATCATGATATACTTTCTTTGTTATGTCTTGTCTAATATTTGCTATTTCTTTTGCTGTTTTTTATCCATTTTCAAGTAGCAGAAAATAGTGGTGCTTTTCCCTGGTTCCCTTGGATCACTTGTACTTTGCAAGCACCAGAATGGTTGGGTGTGTTAATGTCCATGAGCAGGGTACATGGCTCTTTTCCAAGGCTGCTCATAGGCTAATGGACCTACAGACTCAGAGAGGCAGAAGAGCCTAGAGCTTTACATTTTACTGTAATATGACATAGCCAGTGAGTGATGTGGCAGTGCACAACCCCAACCCCTTCTCGGATAGGACCAGCTAAGGAGGAGCCCACAGCTCATGAGGTGCAGCTATATATTTTTGTCTTGTCCATAATCTTCTTGTTTGATTTTAGTACCTGGGTTATTATCAGTTTTACATAAATGAGTTCGAAAATATTCCCCTTTTCTGATTCTCTAGTAGTTTGAATAAGATTAGATGGAGCTCTTCCTTCGAAGTTTGCCTGTGATGAACACAGGATGATCGTGGTCACCCCAGAAATGAATACATGATGGAGGAAAGAGCAATAGGAAGCACAGTGTTCAGTAGAGGTTACTGTCCATTTCTAGTTTTTGCTTTAGATGGTAGTTATTAAAAATGACTAAAACAAATTCTAACACAGGTCGGTAATGATGGAAGGATTATGATTAGCTTGTCAAATTCTATGTACCTAATGTCCATTAAGGAAATAAATAAATAAAATCCACGTCAGAAATTAATGGAGCTACTGTAGGTTTCATTTGATTAGCAGTTGACTGCTACAGTTCTCTGGTTTATTTACTTCTGATTCTTCTATGTCTATTCTGACTGTGTCACTTTGCTGTCAAAAAGATCTCAGAAATCACTACAGCCTAAAATTAAAATGCAGGAATTTTAATTCACTGCCAGATTCAGAATCTGACTTTCAAGCAATTGTCCTCTCATCACAGTACCTCTCCTTGGGACTGACCATCTGTGTGCAGCCCCATGTCCTGTATCTTTTAGTTCATCTCAAGCTTTTACATGCATGGATAAGAAACAGGTGCCTCATTCTTGGACCTGGAAGGGAGGGGAGGGCAGTTATTTAAGCAGTATTTTGGTCACTGTATAAATTCCTAACAATCATTTCAGAAACCCCATAGATGTCCGTGTGTGTGTGGGTGTGTGTGTGTGTGTGTGTGTGTACACACTCACTCATAGGCATCTGTACCTTTTACACAGTAGGACCAGGAGTCCCTGGAGCACGCCCAGCATCTACTGCACTGATCCTTGTGCCTGAAGGCCTCCTCTTTGCATATAGCCAAAGGATCTGTACGAGGGGCCTCAGACACCACAGCCGAGGCCACTCACTCTGTGCATTCTGTCCTCCAGGTCCCCTTCTCCAACTGCAGCCGTGACTGCCTGGCAGGGACCAGGAAAGGGATCATTGAAGGGGAGCCCACTTGCTGCTTTGAGTGTGTGGAGTGTCCTGATGGGGAGTACAGCGATGAGACAGGTAAGGGAACGGTGACACGACACTGCAGGACTCCTCGGGCCGCCACACCAACTGCCTGGGGTCAGAGAAGGCCATGGAATGGCTGAGCTAAGGTGGCGCCTACTGCAGTTTCTCATTTCCCAGAGTGTGGCTGAGTGCAATGTGTTACAAAAGGACACAGAAAAGGGCTTTCAGATCCCCTCCACTCCCATAAGAGCTCAAAAATGTGCCTGTTACACAGCTGCCTTTGCCCTGTTCTCCAGCTCTATTTCTCTTTCCTTAGAGTGTAGTGGGTCTAAGTAGGTAGCCAAAGTGTTGTCTTCTCCAGCTCCAAAGTTAATAGGCCATGACAGATCAAAAATCTGTGTTCCCTTTACTGCCCCCTACTGCAGGGAGGCTGCCACACAGCAGAGACTTAAGTGCTTGAATGAATCTGCAACCTCCCTCATTAGAAAGCCATGGTGATAGATGGCATATGGGAAACAGATCATATGTATAGGATGCTCTCTGCCTCAACCCCAAAGGAAGTCTGTTCTGGCATGTCTACATGCCATCCACATAACCCAATTCAATCAAGCTGCGTGTGCAATGACCAGTTAGTCTAGTTTATCTTAGATCTGATTGTATCCCACAAAACAATGGTAAAAACTTCATTGCACAAATAAATTTTATTTTCAGAAAAAATAAAACAGTGAAATAAGTTAGAGCTTGAGTCACTCTGCAAAGAACTAAAGACCTGTGTATCCAGGGCAGTGTCTGCTACAGACCGTCAGCAGGAAACAGGAAAGAAACAGGAATCTCAGCTATAGAACCTGGAATAAAACTGTGGAAGGTACATATTTTTATAGTGTAAAAATCAAGGTGATTTCCTCAATAAAGAAAATAGAAAGTGGCCACATCCAGTACCCTGTATCCTTACCACCGCGTCACACTCACAATGTTGGCCTGTGCCACACTGTAACTAGCTCTGCGCTGGGATGTTTTACAGATGCAAGTGCCTGTGACAAGTGCCCGGATGATTTCTGGTCAAATGAGAACCACACTTCCTGCATCGCCAAGGAGATCGAGTTTCTGGAGTGGACAGAGCCCTTTGGGATCGCGCTCACCCTCTTCGCCGTGCTGGGCATCTTCCTGACAGCATTTGTGCTGGGTGTCTTCATCAAATTCCGCAACACCCCCATTGTCAAGGCCACCAATCGAGAGCTCTCCTACCTCCTCCTCTTCTCCCTGCTCTGCTGCTTCTCCAGCTCACTGTTCTTCATCGGAGAACCCCAGGACTGGACGTGCCGCCTGCGCCAGCCGGCCTTTGGCATCAGCTTCGTGCTCTGCATCTCCTGCATTCTGGTGAAGACCAACCGTGTTTTGCTGGTGTTTGAGGCCAAGATCCCCACCAGCTTCCACCGCAAGTGGTGGGGGCTCAACCTGCAGTTCCTGCTGGTCTTCCTGTGCACCTTCATGCAGATCGTCATCTGTGCCATCTGGCTCTACACCGCACCCCCGTCCAGCTACCGCAACCACGAGCTGGAGGATGAGATCATCTTCATCACGTGCCACGAGGGCTCGCTCATGGCCCTGGGCTTTCTGATCGGCTACACCTGCCTGCTGGCTGCCATCTGCTTCTTCTTTGCCTTCAAGTCCCGGAAGCTGCCGGAGAACTTCAACGAAGCCAAGTTCATCACCTTCAGCATGCTTATCTTCTTCATTGTCTGGATCTCCTTCATCCCTGCCTACGCCAGCACCTACGGCAAGTTCATCTCGGCCGTGGAGGTGATCGCCATTCTGGCAGCCAGCTTTGGTCTACTGGCCTGCATCTTCTTCAATAAGGTCTACATCATTCTCTTCAAGCCCTCCCGAAATACCATCGAGGAGGTGCGCTGCAGCACCGCTGCTCACGCTTTTAAAGTGGCCGCCCGGGCCACGCTGCGCCGCAGCAATGTCTCGCGCAAGCGGTCCAGCAGCCTCGGGGGCTCCACAGGATCCATCCCCTCCTCCTCCGTCAGCAGCAAGAGCAACAGCGAAGACCCCTTCCCGCAGCCCGAGAGGCAGAAGCAGCAGCGTCCGCTGGCCCTAACTGGGCAAGAGCAGCAGCAGCAGCAGCAGCAGCAGCAGCAGCCCATGCCCCTCCAGCTGCAGCAGCCTCAGCCATCACAACCGCAGCCCCGATGCAAGCAGAAGGTCATCTTCGGCAGTGGCACAGTTACCTTCTCCTTGAGCTTTGATGAGCCACAGAAGAATGCCATGGCCCACAGAAATGCCACCCATCAGAACTCCTTGGAGACCCAGAAGAGCAATGACAGCCTGACCAAACACCAGGCTCTGCTCCCGCTGCAGTGCAGGGACACGGACTCAGACCTGAGCACCCAGGATACAGGCCTGCAAGGACTGGGGGCAGGTGACCACCAGCCAGAGATGGAGGCCCCAGAAGAGATAGCCCAAGCATTCGTCGTGTCCAAGTCACAGGGATTTGTCATCAGTGGGGGAGGTAGCACTGTCACAGAAAACATACGGCATTCATAAAAGGCAAGACGGCCTGGCTGGGAAGAATCTTGGAATCCTAGGGAGGAGGAGTCAGCCCAGATTCCTCTCTCTAAAGGGAAGAAGGATAATAGACAGATGAAGTGCCCCAGATTCAGTTGTACTGCTTTGAGTAACCATCAATTGATATTTCCCTTTAAAATTAAAAATTAATATTTCCCTTTAAAATTAAAAAAAAAGCCGTGTGTTTCTGTGGTGTCAGAGCCTTGTGTCATGGTTAGATTTGCTATAATCCACACCCAAAATTTCACCCACTGTTCTGTCTCACTGTGCAGAGATGAGACCAAGGCTTTCAGGGTCTATCTGCTCCCCCTCTTCTAAGAATGTGCACAGGTACACATCTATATGAAATGCCCACCCTGAAAGTCACAGACAGCCATGCTCTGACCATGGCCCAGAGACGCAAGTGTGCAGGTGAGAAGGACATCAGGTTTCTGTCACCAGGGCTGCCCAACATCTTGACAGTGGAAAAGTATTTTAAATGTTCAAAAATATTGGTGATATGTGTCCTATTTATGAAAACCATAAGCTATTTGACTTCAGTCTTCTCCTTACTGCTGCTATCCTGCAACATCTAACAAGACTGCATCCTTCCTGTGGCAATAGTGCATCTGGTTTTGTCCAAGATGTGGTAGAGATGCCATGTTCAACTCCAGGATCACAAATGTCACCTCAAATTGTTGGGAAGGGACTGAGTAAATCCAAAGAGCTGTATCTGTAATGAATGTTGTTTTGCATAGCTTAGCCTTCAGAAACGCTTCTGTTGTAATGGCCCATGGACAATATAAACTGAAAAATGTCAGTCTGGTTTCTAGGAGGCAGTATTACTGAGCTCTGTTTTCCTGCCCATCCACCTTTTCACCCTCTCCCCCATGAGTCTTCTCTCAGTCCCAGAGGCCCAAAGGCTCCCTCCATCCCTGCCCCAAGGCTTTCTGAAGCCAGAGCCACACCTGACCCTGTGGAAAACAAGCTCCTGGTGTTTAGTCCCCTCACATTGCTGGGGCATGAGAGTGTGACTCCGCTGCTCCAGCATTAGACACAGAGGTGTTCAGGGGCCGCCTTACTGCTGAGAACTGAGACTCTGCAGCCAGAGAGATCAAGGCAGTCCTCAGCTCAGTCACTTGCAAGCTGGGTGACCCTCGGTAGGAAAATATCATCTCTCTAAGAGCAGATTCTTTTTCTCTAAAGTGAGGGTAATAATGACTCTTTCCCTCTGAGTTCTTATCAGATTAAGTGAGATAATGTATATAAAATTCATTAGCATGATAGCTAATACATACTAAGTACTCAATAAATATTAGTTAATACTATTACTCATATCATAATTAGTGTTTCTTCGGTTGTCATAGACTATGCTATAATTTGGATTGTGGGCCTCTCCCCAGAGTCCATGTGTTAAAGCCTTGGTCTTCATGGAGGCATTACTGAGAGGTCCTAGGTCATTGCGGATGTAGCCTTGAAGGGGATGTGGGAGCCTTGCCTCTTCCTCTTCTCTTTGCCTCCTGGCCACAAGATAAGCAGTCTGCCCTGTCACACTCCCCACCTGTTTGGCAGCCCCACAGGAGACCAAAAAACATGTCCATCTGACCATGGGTTAGAACAAGTGAAACCATGAGCCACAATAAAACATATTTGCTTTCTAAGCTAATTATCTCAGATAATCAACCCAAGCAAGATACCTACAATCCTCTCAGAAAGGCCACTCATTCTCCAGCCAGCTGCTGCCCTCTGCTGGTCATGCATCCAAGCAAGCCACAGAGCTCAGTAAGAATTTATGCTCAGCATTTTAGGTACTTGGAATCATAAATAGGGTGTAGTAGTATGTTCCTGTTGTATCAGCACTCGGGAGAT